>VUYV01000389.1:579648-660878 GCA_008711295.1 Anarhynchus alexandrinus | reverse complement strand
AAAAAAAAAATAAATAAAATTGTTAGATTACCTTTACGCGTGGTATTAGCAAGAGTAGCGTTTTGGTTGAAGTTAGGCTGGGTAATAGGCGTACTCTGAGCAGTGGAATAGCGGGAGAAGTGCTTGCTGTGAAAGACAATTACGAATCCCGGCTTTGCACAGATGCTCGTACGAGGCCTCTGTTGTGTAATGCCAGATGCGAAAATATCCCTTTGTTCGACAGTTCCACGCAGTTTGTTCAACAGACGGCGACAATTTCGTATCGGATTCATTCAGCTGAGCTCATCTATAAATTATTGAAATGGCCTGGGATTTCCCTGCCTGGGAGATAACCTCGTTTTATCCGGGCTGCATACCTGGAGCGGAGGCCAGGGATGCTCCCGGCTCGGCATCCCTTGGAGGAAAGCTACAGGCAGTGCATTCCCGGTGCTTTTGCTCCAACCAAACCTCACTCTCAAAGGGAATAAACAATCTCCAGGACACGCTGCAGGACTCAGCTGTTTGCGTGGGGCTCGTGGGATACAAATGTCGGCGATCAGCGTTATTTAGAGGAAAGGATGGCTTTTTTCCCACTCTTTTCCCTGGTAAAAGATAAAGAATCACACGTGCACACTGTGGTTTCATCTGGCTGAGTTTTTAAATCGTGGCGGAAAATACTTGGGGTCTGTTTTGCAGCCTCCTAACTGCCCCTTCTGCCCCACGCTCCATGCTCGGCGATTCAGTGTGTAGGTTCGTTCCTCGGGGCAGAGACCCATCGGTCCTCATTATCCCGACAGGAGCCACGCACACCCTTGCTGCTATATATATATATATAAAAAATCATCTTGCATATAAACCCGGGGTTGTCATGGTGATTTGAAACTCCCTGAAAGCTGGCGGTAATGCAGTTAATCTTATGCACATATCTACGCTTATTTAAAATCAGCCATATGACAAGTCACCTTATATGTAAAGGCATCCAACCCACCCCTGAGGGAGCAAAAAATCTGCATAGGCTGCGCAGCTGCCTTTTTCGGGGGGGGTAATATTTTGAGCGACTTAACTGCTTTTGACCTCACCTGGCTGCCAGATGCTGTCAGCTCTTCCTACAGCCGCGCAAACCGTCTTCCTCCTTTCTAATTTACAAAAGAGGAAGCGTAGCTTTTGGTCGGGGTTCGGGGCTGACGTGGAGGGAGAGCCTGGGTCTAATTCTTAATGACGCCTCAAAGTTCAGCGTGAGGGTGGGAAGCTGCTGTTTTCGCCGTGTGGCATATTCCTTAAATATTCAACGAAGAGACAGCCAGAGGAAGGGGAAAAAAAAAAACAAACCAAAAGAGGGATTAATTTTGCCATCCCTGTAGAGATGCTCTGCAGGGAGCAGTTCACCTCCTGTGGAAGTCAGTGGGATGGGATCAGGCCTTGAGAAGTCACTGTGACACGAAAAGGAGGTAGAAGTATTAATATTTAATTTTCAAGGACTGGAGGTTATGCGTCCTTCCTGAAGAGACCCCTTTCTGTACCCATCATTAAATGTAAAAATATACAGTTCTTTCCACATCTGTATTGAACTCAGTCTGGAGATAACGATGAGATGTTCCGAAGTAATATTGCACAGTCCAAAGGAGTTTGTACCATCATCAAATGAAATTATTAGTTCCTCCTAAAATGAACCTTACATCAGTCCAGCTCTGGTTTCGCTGGCTGTTGTGCCCCGTGTGTGCTGAAAGCCCCGGACATGGTGGGTGAGTTCAGGGTGTTTTGTTGTAACGTTGGATTAATGGAGAGCTGTGTTTTTTGAATGTCATTGCATTTACACTCCTAAAACAATTGTGTGTGCGCGGTACCAATTAGCTTCTCAAACGGTGATTGGGAGAGAGTGAATTATAGTTAATTTGGGGCATTTGCTTCAGACGAAGACTGCAATGTGCTCAAGTTTTGAGGAGTTTAGCAGCATCGTGCAGAATTACCTATAATGTTCGGGTGCTCCTATTTACTGGGTTCCCACGGGGCTGCTGAGCCCATATTGCTTTTTCCGTATCCATATGGAGCGGTCTTCTGCCTCCCTCGTTAAAGACTGAGAAATCCTCCATCCATCTCAAGCCTACATGGTTTTCCTTGCTGGGTTAATCGATCAATGGGGATTTTCATTGAATCATAGAATGATTTAGGTTGGAAAGGACCTTGAAGATCATCGAGTTCCAACCCCCCTGCCATAGGCAGGGACACCTCCCACCAGACCAGGCTGCCCAAAGCCACGTCCAGCCTGGCCTTGAACACCTCCAGGGATGGGGCCTCAACAACCTCTCTGGGCAACCTGTGCCAGTGCCTCACCACCCTCACAGTGAAAAACTTCTTCCTAATGTTCAATCTAAACCTGCCCTCTTCCAGTTTGAAGCCATTCCCCCTCGTCCTATCACTACATGCCCCAGTAAAAAGTCCTTCCCCAGCTCTCCTGTAGGCCCCCTTTAGGGACTGGAAGGCCGCAAGACGATCTCCCCGGAGCCTTCTCTTCTCCAGGCTCAACAGCCCCAACTCTTTCAGCTTCTCCTCATAGTAGAGGTGCTCCAGCCCTCGGATCATCCTCGTGGCCCTCCTCTGGCCACGCTCCAGCAGGTCCATGTCCTTCTTCTGTTGGGGCCTCCAGAGCTGGATGCAGTACTCCAGGTGGGGTCTCACCAGAGTGGAGTAGAGGGGCAGAATCACGTCCTTAACCTGCAGCTGGTGGTCCTTAGTGTTGAACACACTTTAGTACCAAACTCTCAGTGTCTTTCAGCAAAGGGAAGGGCCGGGTTCAGCGTGCGATGTTCAGAACAGGGGTTGTACATTGTGTTTCGGGAGGAAGAGGGGGAAGAAGGCCTCCATGACCTTTATTTATGGTTCCTTCAGGCAATGTGGTTGTGGTTTCAGTTCCCGTGGTGTGAGCATCAGGCTGGGTTGTGCTTCTTTCTCTCTCTCTGGTGGCCCAGAGCAGCACTGACAAATGAGGACTTGAAACGGATTTTGTCCCTCTGTTAATAGCAAAAGAGAATTAGCAGCACTTCTCTTAATTATCTCTTTTGGAAAAAGAGTAATACTGAAAGAAAAAGACAAAGTCTGCAGGATCAGGCCAGTTTACGATAAGAAAACAGAAACTGTAATCCTTATGTTCAGCAAAAGCCCTGTGGCTCTTATGGCAACACTGGCCTTTTGGGAACAAGCATAACGGTGTGCAGGAGAACTCGGGTGGGTGGGTACATTCGGTATTTGCTCTTCAAGGATTAGTTACGAGAAAAACTAAGAGGAAAGGACGTGCGCTGCAATGAGGCACACGGCATACAGACGCCGTTCCCCTCTGAGCCGCTCCTCCTGTATAGGATGTGCCTTACCCCGCCGGGCTCCGTGGCTCTATCTACACCAGCAGCCCTGAGCTTGGGCATCTTCTCGGATGCAGGATGAATCCTGACATCTTCCCTGCTCTGAAATTGTTACCGGGGCTCCTTCTCATGGTTTTGGCCCAAAGCAATGAGTGCTCTACCCAGAAAGATCTGGACATTTAGACCCTTTAGCTGGACCAGCTGGCCTCCAGGATCATTTTGTTTACTGGTAGAAATCTGGGCCATTCATTTAAAGTAGCGTGATTTAAGGACTGGACTATGTTTTCCTCTATTCCTTCTCCGTTCTTTTGATTATGCTTTAAATTTCTTATTTTTTGTTTGCCGTCATGTGTTCCTCTCCCTTCATCTTCCTCGCCTTTGTTCTTTGCTTGTTGCTTGCTAACACTTGTTACTATATATACAGTATTTCTGAAGTGAAAAGCTTTCATGCAGTACCTTTATTTCTTGACTGGCTAAGTGCTTTCTCTGTTACTTAGTACTGAGTCTGACAGACACATGCCTCTGGCTTATTAATCTCATAGAGTGAGGTTCATTATGAGTATGTGCTATTAGCAAACAGGAAAGTGCTCACTTATAATTGCTGTTCTCTAAAGGTTGCCTTGTCTGTGGATTCAGATTCATCATCGTCTTTGTTCTAGAAAGTGAAAATCTGTTTCTGCTAATAGGGCTGGCCCTTATTAAACCAAGCAGCAGTCAGCGGTGGCTTTAGGGGGAAGATCTACGCTGCTTTTTTTCAAGTACTCCCAGGGGTTGCCAGTGGGATGGCACCACTGCATTCCTCCTGAAGACCTGAAGACTGGATTTAGAGGTCCTCGGTCCTGTCCATGCTACACCACAGATAAAGTACATGTGCAAATGTGATCTATCACCACAAACTCCTGCAGGGGAGCTCAGCAGCCCCATCCTATCCTATTTCCATACCTGGGTTTTCTGTACTAAACATAACCCTCAAGTCCATGTGTTGTCCTAGATGCTGTGATGACTCTGCAGCCACTCTGACCTTGTTGCCTCAGCGTGCTTTGCCAAGTTGCTGCATGTGAGGAGTGAGAAGGACAAAAAAGGCAGCAGGAATCTCAGCAGAGGTCAAAAGAAAGCAGACAACATAGCAGGAGGTAGCACTGTCGTCCTCCCGAGATCCAACATCAAGGTGCTTCCAGCCTAGCTTCATGCTGCAAGTGATTCTGCTGGGCACGCTTCACTGAGAACATCATGTTCGGGTGTCATATGTAGGGTATGTAGGATATATAGGATGACATGTAGGACGGTCTCCAGTGGCCTGTTCATTCATGATGTNAATAAGATCTCCCCGGAGCCTTCTCTTCTCCAGGCTGAACAGTCCCAACTCTTTCAGCCTGTTCTCATAGGAGAGGTGCTCCAGCCCTCAGATCATCCTCGTGGCTCTCCTCTGGACACGCTCCAGCAGGTCCATGTCCTTCTTCTGTTGGGGACTCCAGAGCTGGATGCAGTACTCCAGGTGGGGTCTCACGAGAGTGGAGTAGAGGGGCAGAATCACCTCCTTAACCTGCATCTGGTGGTCCTTAGTGTTGAACACACTTTTGTACCAAACTCTCAGTGTCTTTCAGTAAAGGGAAGGGCCAGGTTCAGCGTGTGATGTTCAGAACAGGGGTTGTACATTGTGTTTCGGGAGGAAGAGGGGGAAGAAGGCCTCCATGACCTTTATTTATGGTTCCTTCAGGCAATGTGGTTGTGGTTTCAGTTTCCATGGTGTGAGCATCGGGCAGGGTTGTGCTTCTTTCTCTCTCTCTGGTGGCCCAGAGCAGCACTGACAAATGAGGACTTGAAACGGATTTTGTCCCTCTGTTAATAGCAAAAGAGAATTAGCAGCACTTCTCTTAATTATCTCCTTTGGAAAAAGAGTAATACTGAAAGAAAAAGACAAAGTCTGCAGGATCAGGCCAATTTAGGATAAGAAAACAGAAACTGTAATCCTTATGTTCAGCAAAAGCCCTGTGGCTCTTATGGCAACACTGGCCTTTTGGGAACAAGCATAACGGTGTGCAGGAGAACTCGGGTGGGTGGGTACATTCGGTATTTGCTCTTCAAGGATTAGTTACGAGAAAAACTAAGAGGAAAGGACGTGCGCTGCAATGAGGCACACGGCATACAGACGCCGTTCCCCTCTGAGCCGCTCCTCCTGTATAGGATGTGCCTTACCCCGCCGGGCTCCGTGGCTCTATCTACACCAGCAGCCCTGAGCTTGGGCATCTTCTCGGATGCAGGATGAATCCTGACATCTTCCCTGCTCTGAAATTGTTACCGGGGCTCCTTCTCATGGTTTTGGCCCAAAGCAATGAGTGCTCTACCCAGAAAGATCTGGACATTTAGACCCTTTAGCTGGACCAGCTGGCCTCCAGGATCATTTTGTTTACTGGTAGAAATCTGGGCCATTCATTTAAAGTAGCGTGATTTAAGGACTGGACTATGTTTTCCTCTATTCCTTCTCCGTTCTTTTGATTATGCTTTAAATTTCTTATTTTTTGTTTGCCGTCATGTGTTCCTCTCCCTTCATCTTCCTCGCCTTTGTTCTTTGCTTGTTGCTTGCTAACACTTGTTACTATATATACAGTATTTCTGAAGTGAAAAGCTTTCATGCAGTACCTTTATTTCTTGACTGGCTAAGTGCTTTCTCTGTTACTTAGTACTGAGTCTGACAGACACATGCCTCTGGCTTATTAATCTCATAGAGTGAGGTTCATTATGAGTATGTGCTATTAGCAAACAGGAAAGTGCTCACTTATAATTGCTGTTCTCTAAAGGTTGCCTTGTCTGTGGATTCAGATTCATCATCGTCTTTGTTCTAGAAAGTGAAAATCTGTTTCTGCTAATAGGGCTGGCCCTTATTAAACCAAGCAGCAGTCAGCGGTGGCTTTAGGGGGAAGATCTACGCTGCTTTTTTTCAAGTACTCCCAGGGGTTGCCAGTGGGATGGCACCACTGCATTCCTCCTGAAGACCTGAAGACTGGATTTAGAGGTCCTCGGTCCTGTCCATGCTACACCACAGATAAAGTACATGTGCAAATGTGATCTATCACCACAAACTCCTGCAGGGGAGCTCAGCAGCCCCATCCTATCCTATTTCCATACCTGGGTTTTCTGTACTAAACATAACCCTCAAGTCCATGTGTTGTCCTAGATGCTGTGATGACTCTGCAGCCACTCTGACCTTGTTGCCTCAGCGTGGTTTGCCAAGTTGCTGCATGTGAGGAGTGAGAAGGACAAAAAAGGCAGCAGGAATCTCAGCAGAGGTCAAAAGAAAGCAGACAACATAGCAGGAGGTAGCACTGTCGTCCTCCCGAGATCCAACATCAAGGTGCTTCCAGCCTAGCTTCATGCTTCAAGTGATTCTGCTGGGCACGCTTCACTGAGAACATCATGTTCGGGTGTCATATGTAGGGTATGTAGGATGACATGTAGGACGGTCTCCAGTGGCCTGTTTATTCATGATGTTCTGCTTTGCTAGTGATACTTGGAGAATGGGAAAGTGCCTCCATTGGGTTTGCAGGATCAGCTTTGGAGCAGAGAAGGGGAGAAGTTGGTGAAGACCTCGTTACTAAACAGTCTCTGGGAGATGATCCTCTGGGACAGTGTGTTTATTAGTAGATGTCACTACAAGGGAGAGGGAGACAGCTCGTTGATAGGTGATGGATCTAACTGGGTTTCTGATCTCTTAGCCAATGGAAGTCCCATCGGATCAGTGGCCTGCCAGAAGCAAGTAAAGGCCTTCCCAAGACTGACCTACCCTGTGTGGCACTTCTGTCTTCTCTGGAGGTAGCTTTTAAAGGTTTGAGTGTCCTTGCTGTGCAAGCTAGCAGAGCCATAATCCATGGACTCAATCATGAGCAGCCAGAGGCGATAGAGGACTTACTGGGACTTTCCATACCCAACCCAATTTACTACTCTAGTTATAGCCTGGATGTTTCAGGCAGGGTCCAGGCAAGAATTTGGTGTGGATGAATTCTCTGGGGCGTGTCTTTAGGCCTGGGAGCCCTTGTCCCCAGGGTGTCAGGTGAGTGAGTTCCTATGGCACTCTTACAGGCACCCTAAAACTGTCTCTGGGTGGACTGTTGGGGACTGTGGTCTCACAGATGTTACTGAGGGTGTTATTGCAGGACAATTTAGATGCAGCCTGAATATGCTTGGAGGCATGTCTTCAGTCATGTTAGTTTCCCTAAAAAAAAAAAGTCAACCTAAATGGAATGAGAAGTCATTTTGCCTCTCACTGGGAGCCATACGGCACAGCAGTAAAAAGAAGTTGCAGAACAATCCCTAAAATATTGCAGAGAAGAGGGTTTAAAGGGTTCAGTAACTTAAGAGAACTCCATTTACTGTGTTGTCCCCAGTGGAAGACCAGCTGAAGGTCGTATCTACGTTTTAATGTGTGTGTGATGCTGAGACAACTGGTGACTACTTCTAATGTCTTGAGGGAAACCTGAAAATTACTTTTCTTTAAAAACTCCCGTTTTCAGTAAAACCCTGAATTCAGTCCATTCCCCAGCATGCAGGAAGGTTCGTGAACAAAAAGGGTCTGATGCCTTCACGGCTTTCTGGTCTACAAGAGCAGCGCTGTGAGTATTTGGAAGCGCTACCCAATATTACTGCCCAGCGTCCGAGCGGCGTCCTTCTCCGGGTGGGAGCAGAGGGACCGCAGCTCTCCGAGAATCGCGCGACACCTGAAATTCGTAGCTCAGACGGTAACAGATCAGATCGCAGCGCCGCTTCCACCTCGGGCTGAGCAACAGCGAGATGCGAGCGGTGTTTTAACATTTTAAGTTGCGCGTTTTAACTCTGGGAAGCCAAAGAAGTCAACGGCGGAATTGAAATGTGAATCCCTCAACCTGTCCTCTCGCCATTACAAATTGCCGTGGTCTCCAGCAGAGCCGTCCCGGGCTCTTCTGGAACATACAGATGTGTGAAAGGTTGCGGAAAAAGATTATTTAAGAAACAGTATTCAGTGATCTGATAAAAGATGACAACATAATTAATATCCTCAAGGAGGCAGAGTTAAAGCTCTATGAGCCTTGCATTTCTCATTTCCTGACTTTTGAGTGCTTAACTGTGCATATTTAATGTTATATTAAAATAAAGGAGAGGTGCATGTTGTAAGCAAATAGTCCCTTCCCTGCTACTTGAGGATATTGAATTATTTCACGGAAGATGCATTGTTTTGATGATATCTGCATGATGTGAATTGAAGTGACATCAGCTGTGATCCACTTTTATAGTTCTAATTTATAATATCGTATTAGTAAATTGGGCCCTGCGTTCTTCTAGCCAGTATCAGAGTATGTGCTGCTTTTTGGGCAGACATGAGCTCCAACCTAAACCATTCTATGATTCTATGATTCTATGATACGAAATCAAAAGAGGGTTGTTCTGATGGGAAACAAAAAGAGGCCACGGCTGTTTTGCTGCTCCGCAACATGCTGTTACGTAGAGCGACTGGTTAGGACTGGGGAGGGAAACATGGTCTGGGGAAGTGACCTGGAATGTATTAATAACTTTGCTGCTGGGGATGTTGGAGCTCCGTTAATGTAAGACTTATCTGAAATGAGGTAAAGCCGCTTAGAAACAGCATTCTGAACATCAGGGTAGGTAGTGACTTTTTAAGAAGCGGTGGGGAAGGGGCTCAGTGGGGATTATTCCCTGAGACGTTGCTGAGACACACTGCAAATGTTTCCTCTTATAACTTCTTGAAAGAAGAAAGTGAATTCGCAGCGGGCATCCTAGGCGGAGCGTCGCCGGTTTGCTCTTTAATCTGCCTCGCTGGCTGTGCCAACGTCTTCCAGCTCCAGCGCCTCAGGTGGAAGAGTCACAAGTCTGCACAGCCTTGCAGATGGGAGATCCGCATTAAATAATAAAATCCGAAATCAGTGCGCAGCGCTTGGCAGAGGTGGAGTACGGAGGTGTCGCTGCAACTAATGGCAGGACCGTTGCTCTTGGTGTCCGTTACCCTCTGCTTGCCGGCGGATTTGTAAAGCTGAGTTTTGGGGTGGGAGTTATTTTCCATGCTGCGGGGAGGGTGGCTGCATGAGCACCTCTCCGCTGGAACGTGGGGACCGTGAGCTATGGTGGCAGCTCTGTTCCACGCTCTCATTCTCGTGCTTTGAAGAGCACCAGGGCTTTTTCCTCCCCTCCAGTCCTTCTTTGTGTACCCAACGTCTGTGAAGACACTATCAGAACACCAACCCTTTGGTACCAAGCAGGAGTGTCCAAGAGACAGAAGTGCCTTGACTGTAGGCAAAATTTAAGTGAGATGGTTTTGGGGGAACTTTAGGAGACATAAGGCTACTACATGTATTGAAATTTGCACAAAACCGTATACCCACAAAAACATATTTACATCTGTCTCCCAAGACCACTCCTCATAATAAGTATTCTTATTGGATCAAGAAAATGTCTGGATAGGTGTGGAGAGGAGTCTGGAATGTGCAAAAATTGGTTTTAATGGATATTCAAGGCATTTTCGTGGTCCATGGCGCTTCCTACCTATGCAAACCTGGAATAATTGTGTTTGCAGATGTAGACCTAAAACAAGCAGGAACCAGATTAGAATCAGGTCTGTTCCGTGGGCAGAGAGTTGCAAAGGACTTTCTACCATCATGTGGCCAATTTTCATTCACCCCATCTGTGGTTCTGGAAGGTTGAAAATTGTACAAACTGCACAAAAACAGAGGACCAGATGTGTTGCATCTGACCAGAGGTCCATCCAGCCCATTGCTCTGGTGGAATCCATCTAGGCTGGATGTCCATCACTGTCACACCTTGGTGGCCATGGCTGGTTTACTGGCGTTCTGATAACTGTATTGGAGCATGTGGACTTTGTTATAGTTTCTCTGGAGGTCTGGTTGATGTGGCAGGAGGAAAGGTCTGCCTTTCCCTCAGCCTAAACGTGATGGGGTGGGGAAAAAGCATGGGTCAATCTCCTTTGGTGTGATCAGAGAGACCCAGGCAACAGGCAGGTTTGGAGATAAGGTGACTGGCATAAGAGATGAGGTATTGAGGTTCAGAAGGGAGCCTGAGCGCCCAGGCTGCCAATCCTTCCTTTCTCAAAGGTATTAGGAGGAAAAGGACAAGCTCCAGGCCCTGGAAGATGTGACATTTGGTTTATCATCATTCTTTCTTCACTGAGTCACACATGCTACTCCTTTGGTAGGTGGATCACAAAACATGCTCCTGCCACACCTTGGAAAGGAAGAGCAGCTCTGAGAAATCTATCACCTGCTTTCTGGCAGAGAAGAGTACTCTTGGAGATTTGGAGCAGACTTAAGAAGGAGTGAGGGACCCTTCTCCATGGATCCCATGGACAGGCTGGGAGAGTGGGGGGGGTTCAGCCTGGAGAAGAGAAGGCTCCGGGGAGACCTTAGAGCCCCTTCCAGTGCCTAAAGGGGCTCCAGGAAAGCTGGAGAGGGACTCTTGGTCAGGGAGGGGAGTGATAGGATGAGGGGGAATGGTTTTAAACTGAAAGAGGGGAGATTTAGATGAGGTCTTAGGAAGAAATTCTTTCCTGTGAGGGTGGTGAGCCCCTGGTGCAGGTTGCCCAGAGAAGCTGTGGCTGCCCCATCCCTAGAGGTGTTCAAGGCCAGGTTGGATGGGGCTTAGAGCAACCTGGTGTGGTGGGAGGTGTCCCTGCCCATGGCAGGGGGGTGGAACTAGATGATCTTTAAGGTCCCTTTCAACCCTAACCATTCTATGATTCTATGATACTATAACCTGAGGACCTGCAGCCCAGTAGCACTCCTCAGCAGGATTTACAAGACTTCACGGTGGCTGATGACATAGCATAAAGAGAGATTTAGATGCCATAGGAAAGCCTGGCCAGACCAGAGGAGAAACGTTTGCCCTGAACCCTGCTTGGCTGTGGCTGTGGCCAGTAGAGGAGAAAGGGAGGGTTTAGGTTTAGTTTGCTACCAAAAACCTCTAAAGGCCGGGTGACAGGCTACACTATTNTTAATGTGTCTCTCTCTCCTTCTGCACCTCCACGTGGTTCTAAAAGCTCTCGAGCTCTAAAAATTGCTTTAGTGCGATCGTTTCTTTTAGACAACGTGTTGCAAATGTCTCTGTTGCTGAAGAAGTCATGGGTAGTGTGGATGCGCTTACAGTGACGAGTCCAACTGGATTAGTTGCCTTTAGTAATGGCAGGTGCAGGAACGGAGACTACATATAAATGTGTTGGAATGTCGGCCCACAGGATGAATTTCCAATGTATTTAGTTCCTAATTAAGGGGAAAATATGTGCATATTCCAGCATATAGTGTAACAGCAGTCTCAGTCTTCTCATCTTCCAGGGAAAAGTGTATTTGGAGCAATATCCATCCGTTAATAGGAAATTAATTCCTTCAAATGAAATAATCACAAAACTGACATGTCTGCATCTAGGCCCAAGGCAGCGAGTAAGAGTCAGACTGCTTTATCTGTGGTGCCTAATACCCGATAAATACCCAGAAACACTTCTTTCCAGCAGCATCTCCTCCAGGATCTGTAAACTGAGGTGGAACATATGTTTTGGGCCAGAGAACAGAAGCGTGTCACTTTGATTACTTAAGCACTCAGAGGGCGATTACTCTTACCTTGCTTTAGCTGTTTAAAATTAAGGGCCTTAACCTAAACTTATAGAATCATAGAATGGTTTAGGTTGGAAAGGACCTTGAAGATCATCGAGTTCCAACCCCCCTGCCATAGGCAGGGACACCTCCCACCACACCAGGTTGCCCAAAGCCACGTCCAGCCTGGCCTTGAACACCTCCAGGGATGGGGCCTCAACAACCTCTCTGGGCAACCTGGGCCAGTGCCTCACCACCCTCAGAGTGAAAAACTTCTTCCTAATGTTCAATCTAAACCTGCCCTCTTCCAGTTTGAAGCCATTCCCCCTCGTCCTATCACTCCATGCCCCAGTAAAAAGTCCTTCCCCAGCTCTCCTGTAGGCCCCCTTTAGGGACTGGAAGGGGCTCTAAGGTCTCCCTGGAGCCTTCGTTTCTCCAGGCTGAACAGCCCCAACTCTTTCAGCCTCTCCTCATAGTAGAGGTGCTCCAGCCCTCGCATCATCCTTGTCGCTCTCCTCTGGACACGCTCCATCAGGTCCATGTCCTTCTTCTGTTGGGGCCTCCAGAGCTGGATGCAGTACTCCAGGTGGGGTCTCACGAGAGTGGAGCAGAGGGGCAGAATCCCCTCCCTCGCCCTGCTGGCCACACTTCTTCTGATGCAGCCCAGGATGCGATTGGCCTTCTGGGCTGCGATGGCACATTGCCGGCTCATGTTGAGCTTCTCGTCAATCAGCACCCCCAGGGCCTTCTCCTCAGGGCTGCTCTCCAACTATTCCCCGCCTAACCTGTAATTGTGCTTGGAAAGTTGACCAGAAGGTAAGAAGAGCACCAGCACCCACCTGAGGAAACTGGGAGTGTGCAAACAAGAGGGATGGGGAGAGGTCTGAGCAGGACTGTCCGTTACAGCAGCATCTGTTCCTTTCTTCAGCCAATTTTAGCACCTCAGCTTGTTTTACAGGCATTTTTCTTTTTTAAGTAACGTGATGTTTTGTATGGTGCTTCCCTAATCTCCAAGGATATTGAGGCTGAGTTAGTTCATATAAGATGTAAGTTTAAAAAGCGCTTTTCCTAAGATACTATGGTGAAGAGAAACAATCTCTCTCTGGGTACATTCAAAGGAACAGTTTATCTAAAAGCAACAATTTATTATGTGTTATTTTATCGGCACTGACTGACAGGGTGCAGAGTCAATTCAAATGACCTGATGATATTTGCTGTTGATTAAGAGCCCAGAGAGGAACAGTCAAAAACCAGCTGGATGTAACCCATTCAGCTTCAGTACAACTGTATGAAGGAGGAAAAAAACCAGAAGTATGAGTACAGATTTTGAAGATTTGTCCCAATTAGTAGGGTCAGGTATGGAAGTCCTCACTCAGATCTTGACAAGCTTTTATCGTAGCAAAGTGATTGCTGGGCCAAACCTTACGGGTCTGATTTCCTAACTGAATCCAATGGAAGTTTGCCTGAAAACCACTGAGTTCATGGTTTGGCACACTGATTCCAGTGACAGCTTTGAATGAGTAAGACCTAAGTCTGAATTCAAGATTTAGCCCTTAATTCCTTGTTTGTAAGAATACACACTCTCCAGCACTGTAAACATCACTCCTTTCTTATAAATATAAAATGCCCCTTGTTTTTTAACACAGAAACTCAGAAACACCTTATGCATTCACAGAGCGTAAGTATTGACACTGTGATACTTCATGAAGTTTATGCCCGAGGAATCATTAGTATGTTGAAGAGCTGGTGCGTCTATCTGATGTATGAACTTGCTAGTGGCTAAATAAGAAAGCCTGAGGCTGCCGCATTAAATTTGCTGGTGTCACAAGGAATAGAGCAGAGCATCCTTGAAGTAATTACAGGTGAGTGGACCAATGTACTCGTACAAATGTAGTTCCATTAAGACATTTTCCATCACATTCTCTCTTATAAATCTGGATGTTTTATTGATGCAGAGCTAAATCAAGTATCTGCCATCACTACATTCTCTTCTTCCACCCCCAGCTGGCATTTCATGCAGCACATATTGCACTTTTCTTTTTGAACAGAAGCCTTTTCATCTACTGGAAAGCAGAAAAATGCCATAGGTGACATAGTTTAGCAGCGTTTAACACATTAAATAGCTCTCTGAACTGCTGCAGATGGGAAAAAAAGGAGTCCTGTATGCATGTCAAAGCTACAGGAAAACACATTTTGCTTTCAGAAATGAGCACTGCATTTTCGGTGCACATAGTTTAAAGAGAACAGAAACTTGGGCCTGGAAAGGATTCCCTAGGCCATCTCATCTGATTCCTTGCCATTCTGGGCAACCATCTCATCCAATCCTCCCCATAAGTAAATCAAGTCCCGTTTAACATCTAGTGAGGTTATTTCCCAACTTAATTTGTCTGAGAGTTAAAGATCTTATTTTTCTTTTTTTTTATTTACAACTCACATTTCTTCATGGCCAGTTTAGCCACATCTGTGGCTCAGATTCTCTCACAAACCCTCTTCACATCTGCTGGGTGCTCATTGGCCTTGGACAGAGTACAAAAAGGCTTTAAAGGACCAGGATAACACGGTATGGCAATTCTTCTTTGCCAGATGGTACAATTTTTTTAGAAGAAACCTGTCAGTCACTGCCTCTTGGGTTAATTCTTTATGCCAAGCACTACAAAATCATGGCACAACCAAGCTGATCATAGACGATTTAGGAGGTTGAAACCACAGAGGGTTAGAGGTGTACTTGCACCGGGAGCTGGAGTGAGCTTTTTCAAATCTTTTCACAAAGCTGATCTGAGGGCTGGAGCACCTCTCCTATGAGGACAGGCTGAGAGAGTTGGGGCTGTTCAGCCTGGAGAAGAGAAGGCTCTGGGGAGATCTTATTGCGGCCTTCCAGTGCCTAAAGGGGCCTATAAGAAAGCTGGAGAGGGACTTTTTACTGGGGCATGTAGTGATAGGACGAGGGGGAATGGCTTCAAACTGGAAGAGGGCAGGTTTAGATGGGATATTAGGAAGAAATTTTTCACTTTGAGTGTGGTAAGGCACTGGAACAGGTTGCCCAGAGAAGTTGTGGAAGCTCCACCCCATCCCTGGAGGTGTTCAAGGCCAGGTTGGACGGGGCTTGGAGCAATCTGATCTGGTGGGAGGTGTCCCTGCCCATGGCAGGGGGGTTAGAACTGGATGATCTTTAAGGGCCCTTCCAACATAAAGCATTCTATGATTCTATGACCTGTGTTGCCACTTTGACTAACATGTCCTCATGTCCAAATACACGGTAGGGTGCTGTATGCCATGTTGATAGCCGGGGCAAAGGTAAGGCTCCAGAATCCCTGATACAGCACAAATATTTGAATGGAGCAATGAATAGGCAACAGGATGGGACAAATTGGTCTAGAGTGAAGTATAATGTTCTGCTGCCAAAGAGCAGGGGGAGAGGGTCAGTGTCAGAAGACATTGGATGTGAGGTCCTTGGATATGTCCAGCTGGCTTGCCAAAAAAGCTTCTTTCACAGCCAGTTTTATCCCAAAATCTTGGCAAGTCAGCGGTGGAGATCAGCTCATAAGACTTATAGATATCAGAGAGGAAGAAATCACATAATTCTGAAGGGCTTAGCTGCAAATATCATTTAATGGCAGAAGATGGATGTAAATACCAGAGCCAAAGTGTCATCAAAATGAAAAATGACTTAAGCCTGCTTATCCAAGCTCATGTCATCAGCACAGATAAATTAATGGAATAATGCTTTAAGCTGCTTGATAATGTACAAGTAGAAAAAAAAAAACCAACACAACAGTGCTAATATGGAATGGATTAAGAGATGCCCAAAAATAGCCTCTAAAATTACGCTGTGTAAAAGTTCTGTAATGTGAATAAACCATGTAGGAAATGCTCTAGACAGTGACACTACCAGACTGCTGTGGTATACCTTCTCACAGGTGGAAATTATTAACCTGCCTCTCTCTCCTGGAGCTTTCGTGAACGATTGCATCCCTGGATTGCACTTGTCTTACAAATAGGTGCATCATGTCAGTGGGGCAAAGTTTGAAGGGCATAGTCTGGCTTCATTCTCATTATTAAAGTCCTTTATTTTTGGAAACAGGGTGGCGACTTGCGAACTGCCTTTGGGAATGATCCCTGAAGCTGTGCTTGGAAAGCAAGGGAAAGAGCGTTAGTTGGCCTGGGCTAAAAGCATGCCATGGGCTGCTCTAAAAGCTTAGCGGTCCTGATGATTGAGCTCCTCTGCCCATGCCCTACCACGGTTTCATTACTAGTATGGCTGTGGCCATATGATGTTTTATTAGCTCTGTGGATATAATTGAATAAAACAATCTCTCAGGAGCTAATGGGGTTCTTGGGGTAGACACAGTGTGCTTCAAGGTAAGCATAGGCTGAGAACAGTATCTTTGAGTGTAACTTGTTTATGTTAATTAATTAGAAAATTTGAAAGGAAGAGTGCTTTGTTCCCTGAGAGCAGATGTGGCTGATGGCAAAAGAAGCAGTGATAACTTCATGGTCATCATATCAAACGTTACCAAAAAAAAGGGGGATTTTCTCCTTCTTAGCTTTTATTTTTAATAGCTGAAGATCTTCCTTTTCACACCCGGATTTTAAGTCTTCCATTTTAATCCATTTCTAAGTACTCCGCTCTTCAAGATCAGTTGGTTCTTTTTCTATGATTTTCCAATTCCCTTTGTATTGACCTCAGAGCTGTTAGTGGTCACAAGCGGCTGGAACTTGCAGGAGACAGGTGAGGTACTGAGGGACTGGGAAAAGGCAGATTTGGTGCCTGTCTTAACACAAAAAGGGAAAGGACAACCTGACAATGGAGATATCAGCCACTCTAGGTTAATTCCCAGAAATATAAATTCCTAGAAATATCCCGGTGCCTTTGCAAGCACCCAGAAGATAACAAGGAGCTAAGTAACAGTGAACATGGACCTGTCAAGAGCAAATGATATCAAACTAATCTAATTTCCTTCTGTGACAGGATAAAAAGCCTCGTGGACAGAAGAGAAGTAGTAGGTGTCGTACATCTTTGTGCAAGAAAGCTTTTGACACTGCCCCTCGTGACATTCTTGTAAGCAAGCTAAGGCAACAAGGTCTACATGAAACTACTATAAAGTCTGCATGAAAATTGCTGGAAAGCTGTAGCTGGAGAATTTAACAATAGTTTTGACATTTTTTCTGCGTCAAAGTAGAAATACGCGTTGAATGGAGTTGCACGGGGCTCTGGTTTAGGCAAACGTAGTGAACTGTGTGTATTTGGAGCGGAAAACAGCGAGGGTAGGAGGCTATTTTGTAGGAATAGGTTTAGGATGAGGATGGTGAATGGGACCCAACAATCNCTGGCCTTGAACACCTCCAGGGTTGGGACCCAACAATGCTGTGTTCTTGGAAAAACATACAAATACATCTTGGGATGTATATTTATGAAGCTGGCTTACAAGCCGTATGCATTAAACCTGCTTTATTCAGCTCTCCGAAGGCTGTAGCTGTTTTGCTATGCATGGTTCTGAGGGATGGCCTTCAATAAAACCACAGATCAACTGGTGGGGATATAGAGTGGAGCAATAAGAATGGTCAGCGATGGGAAAAGATTGGGCAAATATCCATCAAGCAAGCTGGAAATGTAGCTGCTTCCGTTGTGGGATGGTAGGATGACCTGCAAAAGTCCTTGCAAACTTTGCATACCATGGTGAGAAGTGTATACCACATAGAGAGGTGGGCATTGGTCTCTTCTCATGAGTTACAACCGATAGGACAAGAGGAAATGGCGTCAAGTGGCACCAGGGGAGGTTTAGGTTAAACATTAGGAAAAACTTCTATACTGAAAGGGTTATCAAAGACTGGAACAGGCTGCCCAGGGAAGCGGTTGAGTCACCATCCTTGGATGTATTTAAAAGCCATCTAGATATGGTGCTCAGGGACATGGTTTAGTGGTGGGCCTGGTGGAGTTGGACTTGATGATCGTATAGGTCTTTTCCAGCCATAACGATTCTATGATTCTATGGTGGCTTTTTGCATGAGCATATTTTGTCAACTCATTTGTATTGTTCTTTGTTGAAGTAGTGAATGAACATATGAAACAGGATTAGTCCTAAGGATGTTCCTTGAGGAACTCTAGGTTTAATCTTCCTCTAGTCTAATCTTGCTCTAATTTAGGGTGCTCTTCTGTCATGTTTCTTTTAGCCAGAGTCCTTGTACTAATTAGCATCTTTACTTTTATCACAAATAGTTTCCCATCTGGCGCTAAATCAAATACTTTAAGTATTTCTGGTATTAGGAGTCACAACAGAACTGTTCAGTCAAAATTTTCCAGCAAATTAAGAAGGACTATTAACTCTGTCCATTCTTAGAAACTCCCGTGGATGCTAATATTGCCTAAAGTGATGTATTTTACCAATCTGTCAGATACATTAAGTCTGCTTATGTATGCTGAATATTTGGGGCCTCAAGGTCTGCCTGCCCTATATTTGGTGGTCTGAATTGAGCTTAAACGTCACGGTTGCCAAGGCCATCATGTTAATCACCTGTATTAAGGTGTGGGGGGATTGTATTTATTATGACCTTTCTTCTGTAGCTGCACTGTGCCAAGTGCAGGACACTGTTTACACGTGTAGTATAAAGAATTCCTTTGGCAAAATACAGTGAGATGAGTGCTAATTCCAACATATCTGCTTTCCAAATAGTAAAGAGGTTCAACCTACATAGTCCATTTATTTTGTGCTTTGTGAAGTTTCTTTAACAGAACCAGAATCTTGCCCTTTTTACTAGGGCATGTAGTGATAGGATGAGGGGGAATGGCTTCAAACTGGAAGAGGGCAGGTTTAGATTGAACATTAGGAAGAAGTTTTTCACTGTGAGGGTGGTGAGGCACTGGCCCAGGTTGCCCAGAGAGGTTGTTGAGGCCCCATCCCTGGAGGTGTTCAAGGCCAGGCTGGAGGTGGCCTTGGGCAGCCTGGTGTGGTGGGAGGTGTCCCTGCCTATGGCAGGGTGGTTGGAACTGGATGATCTTCAAGGTCCTTTCCAACCTAAACCATTCTATGATTCTATGATCTTCTGTGGAAACTTGATTGTTGCTCGAAGTCTGTCCCAGATCCAAAGAAAAACTTATTTCTGACTCCTGTCTTCTCCTGTTTTACTGCACTGGAAGTGCAGAAGTGGTTAAATCTCTCTCTGTCTGTCTCGTACGCACGCACGCACGCAGGCAACACACCACTTTACACGGCGTGTCTGCTTGGCAACTTGTGAGAGTTCTGCTGGCGCGTGGGAGAGACCTGCAGGAGTCAAGTGCAGCATTAATGTAAGTTCCCAGTGGCTTAGAGGGAAGCTCATTACTGACCTGGCTTGTGCGTCTCGTTCATTTACAGTAACACTTTAAATATTTAATCGATCTCTCATTCTTTCCTGTCATGGACCATTTTCCCTCAATTGATTCCTTTTTGGGGGGCGGGGATGGTTGGAATGCATTTATGTTAGTGGAATTCTATAAATTATACTCATTAAGAGGCCAGATACAATAGGCCAACGTGGAATTAGCCTGAGCTTCATATTGTACTTTTTGCCCCAGGTTCTCAAAGCACTTCAGAAGCATTAACTAGATAAAGGTGAAGAGCAAAGCTCTGCTGAAAGTTAAAATACCTCCTTAAGTTCCCAGGAGCTGCTGCTTAGGAGTTGTGGCTGCAGAGGTAACAGGATTATCCTTTCTATAATGCTCGGCTCACTCAGCTTCAGCCTTTCTGGGTTTTCTGTCATGATGAGGGATGGGATGCGTCCTACCTAGAGGGAAGGGAAGTGGAAGGTTGGCATGGGAATCATCGCTTTTTCCAGCAAAAAGATGTACGGTCTTCGTGGTTGTGTCTCCTGAGACTCCTCACTGGGTCAGGCAATGCTGAGGTCGAGCAGCGTCCTCATATTACCCGATTTAGCTGTGAAACATCTCTTCTGGCGGTAGAGGTGGTGTAACATGTGTTCTACAAGTGGGCAAATAGAGGCGCAGGCAGGGAAGGAGCCTGCCCCAACCTCTCATCTACAGACTCATAAATCTTGTGTTGACTTCGTGGGATCGCGCATTAATTTTTGCCACGAAGGATTTGACAGCAACTTGGTTGGTTGGTTTTTTTTGGTGATATTTTTAATAAGATCTATCCGCCTCACTTTGTAACCCTGTGAAATAGGCGTTGGGCAGCGTGTGCTTGTAAAGACAGCTGTAGAGGGCACATTTACTTTACACGGCTCCTGAACGCACTTGGGGGAACGGTGAAAACAATATCACACACCTCGGGGGTTGCACAGAGGTCTTGGAGTACAGTTTGGCCTTGTTCTTGATGAATACGAGATCACTTCGTAAACCCTATAAAGAAAGAACCGTGGGGTATTTTGCCTTTCACCAAGCCAGGCCCAGAGGAGATAATAAGAAACCTTCGGCAGCTGAAGGTGGACGCTTTCAGAGGGGGCTTCCAGCAAATGTGCTTTAAGATAGGGTAACAAAACAGATATTCCGAGCTGCTTCTGAGCCCGGCGAGTTCTTTGCCACTCCTGGTGAATGTGAAAATCGCCTTGAAAATGGGGTGTTCTCAAATCGAATTAAATCCCTTGCACACTCACTCGGTTGCTGTTGATTTTTATTTTATTGATCAGCCAAGAAACGCTCGGTTATTTCCGATATGTGTTTAAAGTGTTCCCGTGTTACCTGGTTTTGTGCTGTCGCTCTGAAATCGAAATGTGCTCAGTTAGCTCAGATGACAGACTAAAAGAAGCGCCCCCAAACCCATCCTGTTCCCTGGTAACATAGTGTGAAGTGCCACCCCACAAGCGTCCCAAGTGTTTCTCTTCAAATGACAGTGCAGAAGAACGAGAAAGCCAGGCTGACGCTCTGTGGGGACGAGGTATCTTCGTGTGGAGGGATATTTGCTTTTCAACACAATACTTTGTAATATTATCCATTATTACACAGCTAAAATGCTCAGCCTTTGAACTCAGAAGGTAGTATCGCCTGACTACGAGGACCAGTGTCTGACTCCATTGATGCGATTACCATTTAAGCAAGCGTTTGAGTAGCGGGCTCTGAATACAGTTAAATTGCAAAGACAAATGCTGCTGTTGTCGTTATTGATGGCGTACGTCCTTGATACAAGTGCTGTATCTCAAGGAGAGCAGCATTCATGCAATCGTCCACTGCTGACTTTCTTGGCACCCTTCGTTTGGGTTTTGTTTGGTAAGTGGCGGAGCCTTTGAATGAAGATGCGACATTTCAATTACTCCTCTCTTTTCTTTCCTGGAAACTGTCGAGGGATAAGAGCTGTGATTGTAATTGAAAATATCCCTACGAAGCCTCAAAAATATTATAACTGGAATTAAAATCTTATTCTTTAACTACTATTAGTTTTCACCTTGAAAAATCATGCCTGACTTTCAAAGAAGAGAGTTTCATGGCTAATAATAATAACCTTTGAGAATTTAGCAGATTTTGACCATTCGTTTTCCTGTATGATCACAAAGAAATACCCAGGGAAGTCTCAGTCTTCTAGTTGCAAATTTGTTTTGCTTTGACCCGGACTCACCATCAGAAGTTTCGGCATCTAACTGAGGCACCTTAGACAGGAGTAAAGAAATGATGGGGTCTTCTGTAGTCACTGGAGCAGTGTAGGCACCTCTGGGTGGCAAAGCAAATTTTAAGAGGACTTAACTTTGGAGGTGGATATCTGTTGATGTTGATTATGGAGTGGACTGTTCTCCTGAGTTCAGGTTACATGGGAGGTGCTGAGCATGTATCTGCTGCTACATCTCCTGTGGAGGAGTTAGATGGAGCCATCCCCCTGCCAGTCACCTTTTACCAGTTACATTAAAAGTAAATGTACTGCTACATAAATCATAGAATCATAGAATGGTTTAGGTTGGAAAGGACCTTGAAGATCATCGAGTTCCAACCCCCCTGCCATAGGCAGGGACACCTCCCACCAGACCAGGTTGCCCAAGGCCACGTCCAGCCTGGCCTTCAACACCTCCAGGGATGGGGCCTCAACAACCTCTCTGGGCAACCTGTGCCAGTGCCTCACCACCCTCACAGTGAAAAACTTCTTCCTAATGTTCAATCTAAACCTGCCCTCTTCCAGTTTGAAGCCATTCCCCCTCGTCCTATCACTCCATGCCCCAGGAAAAAGTCCTTCCCCAGCTCTCCTGTAGGCCCCCTTTAGGGACTGGAAGGCCGCAAGAAGATCTCCCCGGAGCCTTCTCTTCTCCAGGCTGAAAAAAAAATATGTTTCTGCATTAATAGAAGTTGACTGTTAAACTAGTGAACGGGTGGAAGAGAAGAAGTTACTTTCAACCTCAGTCTTGCAGGTGGAGCTGATGCTCCCCATTGTAGGGACGTCTGACAGTTCCTTTCATTGAGGATACAATACTTTGATTGATACTTTAGCCAACATTAATTGGAGGGGGGGGGGGGGGAGGTATGGAATCTTCCTTGCCAGTTTTCTGCCTCCTCAGACTGATATTTTTAAAGATCCAGCCAAAATTCTTCGGGGAAGGAAGCTGGAGAAAAACATGTTGTTTTCAATACTAAAATATTTCTCCCAGCCTGTCTACGAGGAGCCCCGGTACCTCCCTGCTGCAGAGCCGAGAGCTGAAATTCAGTATGAGGGCGTCATTTGCGCATGTTCTGCTTTTTTTTCTTTTTTTTTTTTGATCTCCCAGTGGAAATTTCCCTAGCTTTTCTTAGTTTATGGGCATTTTTTTTTATTTTTTTACTTTTTTTAAAATCCCACACTTTTGGGAGAGATGTCACAGCGTTTAACAGCTGAAGCCTTCAAAAGATGCTGCGGGGGTAAGTGTCGTGCCTCTCTGCCTGCGCATGCCCTGGTGCCACAGATTGCTCTCCACCCCTACCTAAGCCACAGGGATGCTCCTTAACGGCGCGGCTCACGTTTGCTCTTCGCAAATTTGGGAGCTGGGGTTCTCCTGGGCTTCTTAAGCGATGGCACCCAGTGCTATGAGGAGGGGCAAGCTGCTTGGCTAGAAGGCCAAGGGAGAACTTTTAGGGGAGAACTTTGTAGAGTAGGGTAGATGGCTGGACTCGATGATCCCAAGGGTCTCTTCCAACCTAGACAATTCCATGATTCTATGATTCTAAGGCGAAAATGAAAGAAATCCAATTTTAAGAGGGGAAAGAAAGGAGCGAGTTGGGGCAGAGGGAGGGGAACAAGAGAGCTGATGGGATGAGGGCTGCTCGGCCACGTCGGAGCTGGGAGCTGGGACCAGGAGCCTGGCGGGAGGAAACCCCCCTGGGTCTGCAGCCCACGGAGCTGGCAGAGGTTTTGGGTGAGGAAACAGGGATGAGGAAGGGTTCAGAGGGAAATTAAAACCACCTGAGAGGCATCGCCCAACCATCATTCCCACCGCTTAGCCCCAGTGCTATTCGTAACACCACAAGTCAGCGCAGAGCCTATTTAAAGCCTGACGCGTGGGGCTGCCGTATAGACAGCATTCCTCCTTTTCCCTGTATCTCATTTTTAAGGTCCTATACGCAGCACATGGTCCCGCACCTCCTCGTTTCCCGGTGAACACACAGCCTTAAATACAAGAGCCGTGTTAAACTCGCCAGGACCGAGTGCTTGTTGCTGGATTTGAGTCCAGCCAGCCCAGCGATCGTCCGCTCCTTTTGCAGCGGTAGGTATTAGAAAGGAACAAGACGCACACGCTCTCAGAGAAGAAAAAGAAAGGAAATCAAGCTGCTTTCATGTGTTCTTTGTAATTATTTTTCCCCTGTTGTTCAGAATTCAAGTTNGTTGGAAAAAAAAAAAACAACAAAAGAGGACTGTAACATTTACTGGCAGTAATCATTTCACCATCTGCTCAGGCGTGCTGCTTCCAGAACACACGTTCTCAGCTGCTGAGCAGTCAGCTCTCCGCTCCCCTTCCTTTCGGAGACAGGGATGCCAGCAGTTCCTAAACTGTAACAGCATGAACAAGGCCTTTTTTTTTTTTCTTTTTCTTTTTTCTTTTTTTCTTTTTCTTTTTTCCCTTTCCGTCGCTGGAATGGTTTTTGAAAAGGCAGGAGAGTTAGGACTTTCCACCGGATTGTTTCCCAGACTGAGCTGTTCTTCCACTTGTTCTTCATCTGAGTGGTAAAAATGTGTAGAATATTAATATTTTAATATTTCGGGGTGCACCAAGTGGGTTTGCTTTGTAGCAGAGCTCCACTGACACCTGAGGGGCTCTCGGGGATGGATTTAGCCTGTGTTTCTTTAGCTGTACCCAGGAGAAAGCTTTCCTGGCGGGGCACTCTCATAGGCACCTTTGGTTTCTGCTCTCGCGAGCCGTAACGCTGAGCTCAGCACCCCTCTTTCTAACGGCTTCTTCCCGTTCTCCTCCACACGCTAAGCCGGCGCTGAACCGTTCAACATCCCAGTCTCCTCTCCGACAGCCCAAACCCAGCACTGAATCACGGCGGGTGGAACAGGAGGAGGTGTATCTCCCTACCGCGTGGGCTTTGTTGGCTAAAAGGAGCTCGGACAGCCGGAGTTACCCTCTCTGCGCGCTCCTCCATCACTGCCCTTCGGCTAGCGATGAGCAGGAGCACTTAAGTAAATATATGACTAATTTAGAGGGCAGAGGGTAACATTAATTAGCTCATCCTGTCCTTGAACGTTTCTGTGTCACTGACTCCCTAATCTATGGCTCCTGCATTTTCTGTTGTTGTTTCTCGTGGCAATAATAACCCGCGACCTCAGTTTGTACATTTAAATTCAAAATGAAAAAAACCCATCCATCAGTGAAAGACCCTATTCAATTTTCCCACTGTATAGCCAACCCTTTACAAAGAAACGAGCCAGAGTGAATTCAGAGCCCATTAGGCATGTCCCAGGAGGCATGAATCTATATGCTTACAGATGTGCTTACAGATATAAATCTGCATTAAGGAAAAAAATCCTGCTTGACCGAAGGTATTTGTTCTAAACCGCGCGACTGAAAGTGCGGCTTTATACAGAGAAGTGACTCTGCGGGAAGGCTTTGTGTGATTTTATGTGTGTTTCATTGCATCAAGATCAAATTTACTCCTTTACAAGCAGAAGAAATGTTATTTCTCTGTCAGCCTCACACACTCGCGCTCGTTTCCGTAGCCCAAGCTGGACGGGTGTTTTCCCATCCAGAAATCGTGGGTTTGGTTTTTTTTGATCAGCATTTGATCCGGCTGAACTGTAGCACAGAACGCAGAGGTCGGAGCCTCAAAAAACGCTTTGGGAATATCCCTTGTTTCTCAAGACAGTGTCCGTGGTTGTGTGTTAGCCTCTGTATTTTCACCTTGGAGCACGCGGTGACACTCAGACCAGTGCTTTGCGGCCATTTAAGAAAATCTCAGTCTCTCGGATTGAACGAGTTGGCCATGCCGTTTATGAAAAGGTTATGGGAGCCAAATATTTATCATCCTCACAGCACCGGGTGGCGACACAGGGCAAATCGAAAGATGGGAAGGGAGGAAAAGGGAGTTGGGAAGGCAAGAAATGGAGGCTGTAGACGAACAGGAGGAAGCGGGGAAAAAAGAAAAAGGGAAGATGTTTGGACCTGAAGGAGCTCCTAAATATCAGAGCCTATTGCAAATTTTCCCTGTGCAAGGGAAACCCATCTGTTGACTCCTGTTGCCGTTACCTCGATGTTTATGGTGCTCTTATTTATTATTATTATTTATGGAGTACTGCATCCAGCTCTGGAGTCCCCAACAGAAGAAGGACATGGACCTGCTGGAGCGTGGCCAGAGGAGAGCCACGAGGATGATGCGAGGGCTGGAGCACCTCTCCTATGAGGAGAGGCTGAAAGAGTTGAGGCTGTTCAGCCTGGAGAAGAGAAGGCTCCGGGGAGATCTTATTGCAGCCTTCCAGTCCCTAAAGGGGGCCTACAGGAGAGCTGGGGAGGGACTTTTTACTGGGGCATGGAGTGATAGGACGAGGGGGAATGGCTTCAAACTGGAAGAGGGCAGGTTTAGATTGAACATTAGGAAGAAGGTTTTCACTGTGAGGGTGGTGAGGCACTGGCCCAGGTTGCCCCGAGAGGTTGTTGAGGCCCCATCCCTGGAGGTGTTCAAGGCCAGGCTGGACGTGGCCTTGGGCAGCCTGGTGTGGTGGGAGGTGTCCCTGCCTATGGCAGGGGGGTTGGAACTCGATGATCTTCAAGGTCCTTTCCAACCTAAACCATTCTATGATTCTATGATTATTCTCCCCCCTCAATGGTTATCAGACACGGTGCTGTGTGGTGAAGAGGAGCAGGAGGATCCCCTGCAGGCTTGCTGATTTTTAAGACCAAAAGCCCTTTGGCCGGCTGGGATGGGCAGATACCGGCCGCTTTCGTGAGTGGCTGTGTCACGCAGGCTGTGGGGCACANTGGTTATCAGACACGGTGCTGTGTGGTGAAGAGGAGCAGGAGGATCCCCTGCAGGCTTGCTGATTTTCAAGACCAAAAGCCCTTTGGCCGGATGGGATGGGCAGTTGCCGGCCGCTTTCGTAAGGTGAGTGGCTGCGTCGCGCAGGCTGTGGGGCACAAGGCCATATTCACCAGCTGAAGAAAACGAGACAGTGACAGTCTATGCTTGGGAGATTGGGAGAGAACGAACTGAATGACCTTATTCCTTCAACGGGAACACAGATGCCGTAAGCATGGATGGAGGGCAGCAGATTTGAGAGCATCCGTGGTGTCAGGCGTGGTGGGAGAGGCCACGCTGACTTGTGATCTTGTATACGTGGCTTAGAAGAGTATGGGAAATCCTTTAATGTGTCCCTCCTGCCCACTCCGAGTTGCCTAAATGGTGGGACCCCCGTCGCTTCCCCCCGGAGAAACGCCAGCCTGGCGGGGTTGGCATCTGCCGGTGCCTCTAGCCTTGATCGCAGCGAGCGCTTGGACCCAGCCCCTTCCTTTCCTTCTGGTAAAACCCTCAAAGGAGCCACACTGAGCTGGACGTGAAGAGGCAGCAAAAGGGAAGCAGTTGTTCTCCGAAGGAAGGAGTGGAAGGGGTGTCGCTAACGCTGTCACTCCTCGGAGCAACATGTCCTGCCGCAGCCTGCCATGCCAAGGGAGGCACAGAGCCACGCGCCGCGGCTCCAAATGCTCCGTTAGATCCTGCTTCAAAAAAAAAAAAAAACCAAAAAAGGAAGAAGAAGACAGGCAAGAGGGCCGAGACCCCAGCGGAGGCTGGGGAGGTGTTTTTTGGGGGATCAGCGAGGGGGGGGGGAGCCCCGTCCTTTCTCTCGACTCTCTGTAATAACTTAAATGAACAGTTCGGAGCTTTCCTAACGCTAGCCGCTTCCTAATTAGGACAAGCTTAAAAAAGGACCTGCTTGGCATCCTTGTGGGCGAGAGCCATGTGCTACCTGTGGCAGGCCAACTCCAAAATGAAGCTGATTTTTCCTCTTACCTCCATTCTGCATTCAAGCAGCTGCTCCTAACAGGTGCTCGCTCTCTTCCGAGCAGATGGCGACAAAAAAATGGGTTTGTTGGCAGGTTTTTGCCACAAAGCAGCCTTCTTATCGCACATATTGATGTGTATACAAACATACACGCGCGCTTATCAGGCTCTCGGTTGAAAAAGTAATTCTCCTTCTGATATCAGGTCGGTCACGTGGGGTCGTCGCGAGAACGGTGCGTTCTCCTCTCTTTTGTGCCCTGGCTCTGAAGGCATTTGTGGCTTTGCTGCCACAACGGAACGCTGGCAAACGTTTGCCCGTTAGTTCGAGTCTTCTGTATGGAAAGGACCGTGCGGCAGGAGGAATATGTAATGTTAGACTGCGCACCTCCACATTTGTCAGTGCGTCTTTAAGAGCTTGTAGGAGCTTCAGTAACGATGAACTGGAAAGCCAACAGCGTTTACACGGGGACTGCCCTCCTGCTTTTCTCCTCGCTGTTGTTTAGGGTAATATGATAGAAACGGAGAAAACACATGATCTCTCTCCTTAAATAAAACAGCCGACTGGAAATTTGCGGTGGAGGAGGGACATGGCGATGCGTTTGAACAAAGAAATATAACCGCAGCCTTTTATCACCGGGAAACGCACCCAGGACTCGGAGTACCGAAATGCGTTCAAAGCTGCCGTGGGGAAGTACGCGGGGAGATCGTTCACTCCGTGTTCATCACCCGAAGAGAGACAGCTGTCAAACAAATCCTTATATCCCGTTTTGTTCTTGGCCTGTTGACTCCGATTCCCCCTCCCACGTTTTCCCCGGGGAGGGCTGTAAATCCGACAAAACGGCGCAAAGCAACGCCAGATTCGGAGGACGGCGGCGGCGCCCCGAAGACCTTTCCTACTTCGACTCCTTGCGGTGCGAGTAGCGGCGGGAAGACCCCATACTCGCTCTGTTTTGCTGTTCATTTCAAACAGAGAGCCCGAGCCAAGGCAACCAGATGAGGATGACATCTGGCCATCGAACCGCTGCCAAGTCGCTGCTGCTGGGGAGCTGGCAGGGAGACGATGTGCTGCCAATGCCAGGCTCGCGCTGAAATGTAAAGTGCATTCCCTGCATTCTCTTTCCTTCCTCTCCAGCCCCAATCAGTTCGGTGTTTTCTTTTACTAATGGCCAAATTCAAATCTGCTTTCCAGCCGCATAAATCCATCCTCGTCGATGCTGGGAGGCTGATGCGACCAGTGGAATTTGACCCTGAATCCAAGACGGCCTCGTGTTTCCCAAGCTTACTGACAAATTAACTTGTTGACCGCGGATCTCATTCGAACACCCAACCCCCTCCTGGGGGGGATGTTTGTGGTGAGGATTGCTGCTCACGGATGGGAGCAGTTTGTGTCTAAACTCATGCAGGAAGGAGTGGGTAGAGCTTGGGGCAGGTGGGTAAATAAGGAAGCTCTGGAGGTCTCCTTCACTACTGTTTTTTGGAAGTCTAAGGTGCACGTCTTCAGTAAGAAATCACTGTAGCTTGTGAAAAAAAAAGCACTGTAGCTCATGAAAGAAATCTTGTGCTAATCAAAGGTACGTGGAGTTATAGAATCCCAGAATCCCAGACTGGTCAGGGTTGGAAGGGCCCTCTGGAGCTCCCCCAGTGCCACCCCCTGCCAGAGCGGGGGCACCTCCAGCAGTGGCACAGGACGGCGTCCAGGCGGGTTTGGAATGGCTCCAGAGGGGGAGACTCCCCCACCTCTCTGGGCAGCCTGTGCCAGTGCTCTGCCACCCGCACAGGAGAGAAGGCCCTCCTCATGTTGAGATGGAACTTCCTATGTTCAAGTTTGTGCCCATTCTCTCTTGTTCTAAAAGATAGCTCGCTAGGTCCCCTGGAATGCTTTGCGCTCTGGTGTGCTCAGAAGCCGTTTGAGCCCGAAGCTCAGTCAGGGATGGTGTGTGAAGGAGTTGAAGCAATAGGATTTGCCCCTTTTCCTTACGAAGGGTTTTTGTTTTCAGCCCTTCCCACCTGCTGCCGCACTCTCGGCATTTTTGGCAGCTGCCAGAGGGCATGGAAGAAATAAATATGCTGGGTTTGCAGCTGATGTTCTGGCCAAGTGCGCTTTTTCCCCTCTTCTGGGAAAATAGTTTTGCTGCAGGTACAAGTGACCAATTCTCAAAACTCTAGAAGGACAGTAATTGTGTTAGATAAATATGCACAGAGCTTGGGCTGGTGGAGTGAACTTGCTTTGCAAAGAGCGCTGGTCATATTTCTGTTTTTCTAGTTAGCATCCAAAGTTTGACTTCTTTGCCAGGTATTTGCAGATTTCAGGAGTATCATTGTGCTTTCAGTCTGGGGGGTCGTGAGCAGAAGCCATCTGCTTTCGAGGGCACTCACAAAAGAACTGGATATCAACGCTTGAAGAATAACTCCGGTCTTTTTAAGGTTGTCTGCGGTGAACCAGCTTGGTCTGAAACGAAGTGTGATTTCCACAGTCCGTATCAAAACCTTCACCAACAAGTCTGTAGATGGGCAAAGCTTAGACAAATCGGATTAATGGTGTCTTATTTTGTCAAGTGCAACTGTGCTAGTAACTCACCGGCAGTTTAATCTTCCTAGGTAGCTTTTATGGAGCTGATTTCAGAGGAGTGGATGTTTAGATACGGCCCTAGCAGGGTGATGCAGTGAGTGACACTGGATTTAGTAGATCACCAGCTTCTGTTTGACCCCAGCTGTGCCCGTTTCCCTTTAGTGCTTTATCAGTTTTGTCTGTTTTGGGAGGTGGGCTGACTCCTTGGAGTTGAATTCTGTTGCCTGGTGCACAAGTGTCACAGTGATATTCGTGATGTCCTGGAATCATGGAATGGTTTAGGCTGGAAGGGACCTTGAAGATCATCGAGTTCCAACCCCCCTGCCATGGGCGGGGACACCTCCCACTAGACCAAGAGAAGCATCTTCTGGCCTTTTGATGCCGCTCCAGTGGGTTGGAGGTTCCCACCAGTCTTTTATGAGACCTGCCAACCTCCTGAGCGTCTCTCTTCTGCCCTGAGCTGCTTCGCGTGCACAGAGCTCACTGCGACACAAATAAAGTGTGGAGCTGACAGTGTTTCCCTGCCTTCTGCTCTGAGATCAGTTGGTTTCAGCATCAAGGAAGCAAAACCAAACAGATCTGTATGGAAAATCTCAGGATTGTAAATACTTGTTCGAAAGAGTTGGGGCTGTTCAGCCTGGAGAAGAGAAGGCTCCGGGGAGACCTTATTGCGGCCTTCCAGTCCCTAAAGGGGCTCCAGGAGAGCTGGGGAAGGACTTTTTACTGGGGCATGGAGTGATAGGACGAGGGGGAATGGCTTCAAACTGGAAGAGGGCAGGTTTAGATTGAACATTAGGAAGAAGTTTTTCACTGTGAGGGTGGTGAGGCACTGGCACAGGTTGCCCAGAGAGGTTGTTGAGGCCCCATCCCTGGAGGTGTTGAAGGCCAGGCTGGACGTGGCCTTGGGCAACCTGGTGTGGTGGGAGGTGTCCCTGCCTATGGCAGGGGGGTTGGAACTTCAAGGTCCTTTCCTGATCTTCAAGGTCCTTTCCAACCTAAACCATTCTATGATTCGATGATTCCATGAAAGGTGATTTCACTCCAGTGTAGGTCTCACATACAGCAAATCCATCAGACGTTACACTCTATCTGTGCTATAGGAATAGCTTGGAATATTTTGAATTAAAATTAAATTCAATCAAAGATCTGTCAAAGATCTTTGCATGGAAAGGTACGTACAGAAGCCATAACTAACTTGAATGACCTTCGATGCTACGTAACTGCTCGACGTGAAATATCATTCTGAATATCAAACTGAATCTATATATCTCGAGATTCTGTCCTTAGCAATGATCATAATGCATCCTCCTGTAAAATAATCAGTGGAACTATCACGGCAGTATGGTTTGTTCGTGTCTCCACAAAAAATAAATTGCTTGATATTATCTCAGTACTTGAGCACAAAACTTTTTTTTTCCAGAAAAGATAACAAATAGCTAATTCAGGTTTCCAAAGGCATCTGTACTATTATCGTTAGTAAGAAGCTTAACCAACCTGAAAGCAAATGCTAAACGATCCAGATCTTCATCTTATTAAGCTTGTGTGTTTTCTACCACTTAAAAGCCTATCAAAAACCTAAAGAGCTGGGTAAATGAGATTTTCTGGAAGGCAAGCTTTAAAGTTTACCTCCTTCTCTTTTTAAACAAGAAGGCGATGCCTCTATTTACATGCCGTTTCTGGAACTCAAACGGAGCGAGTACATCGCTGCTGCAGTGTTTCATGGAACATCCTTTGTTTATTCACACTGTGCCACTTTTAAACTTCAGATGTAAACAACAAAGGCTTCTTTGTATTTCACACTATCTCATACTCACTACCTTCTGAAGTCCAAAGCCAAAACACTGTGGAATTTTACCCTCCTCACACTTTCTTCTGCTTGTCGGATGCGTTCTTCCAGCCTTTTCTATTTATAGCAGTTGGAAAACTACTTATCTTCGGATTAAAACATGCACTGTTCATTTTCTCTTGACTTTTCGGTCCTTGGTATGGGGCGAAATTGTATTCCCTGGTAACCATTTCAAATATAGTCTTTGTAGTAATTATGCATATATTCAATAACAGAAACAATTTGTTATCCTGAAGGATCCAAACTGCTTGAAAGTGGTCGACCCGTCTGGGAGCTGTTACACAGATGAAAAATCTGGAAAATATTCCACCAAACTCAGCTGGTCAGACAGAAAGGTCAGAAAGACCCAGGCTGGAAATGCAGCACATGTTTTAGCGCAGAAGAGTACGGTTTCCGTTTCAAACCGGGGCGGGAATTTTATTGGAAATTTCATTAATCTTCAGCTGTACCGATCCTTGAGCTCTGCTGCTGAGAAGTCCTCCCTGCCTTTTTCACCGTGGGGAAGGACCTCATTTTACGTTTCATTTGACATGCGGTGGGTCAGACTGCGCGTGGTGTTTGCGACTATCTCGTCCTGGCTCCATCTCCTCTCTGATTGCTGATGCCTGCGGGAGGTAGCCAAGGCTCTTTGCTCCTCTTCTCCCATCCTGTGCTGATCTCCATGGGAAGGACAAGGACAGATGACCCAGGCAGTTGTAGACACTTTGCTGTGCTGGGTTGCATACAGTCCTGTCCTATAGCTGTATATAAGTGAAATCCTTCTTTTCAAGGAAACCAGAGTAACATGGCGTTGATTTTTTCCTTTCCCAGGGACAAGTAGCATCCTTTATCATCCCACCCCCTTAAGCTGTATTTGACCACGTGAGATATCTGATGAGCCCATCCATTGAGTGCTGTGTTCAGTTTTGGGCCCCTCACCACAAGAAGGTCATTGAGGTGCTGGAGAGTGTCCAGAGAAGGGCAACGAAGATAGTGAGGGGTCTGGAGCACATGTCTGGTGAGGAGCGGCTGAGGATNGCAGCTGAGGGAACTGGGGGTGTTCAGCCTGGAGAAGAGGAGGCTGAGGGGAGACCTTCTCGCTCTCTACAGCTCCCTGAAAGAAGGGGGTAGCGAGGGGGGGTCGGTCTCATCTCCCAGGTAACAGGCAATAGGACAAGAGGAAATGGCCTCAAATTGCGCCAAGAGAGGTTTAGGATGGATATTAGGAAAAATTTCTTCACCGAAAGGGTTGTGAAGCACTGGAACAGGCTGCCCAGGGCAGTGGTGGAGTCACCATCCCTGGAGGTATTGAAAAGACAGGTAGACGTGGTGCTGAGGGACGTGGGTTAGTGGTAACTTGGCAGTGCTGGGTCAATGGTTGGACTCGACGGTCTTAAAGGTCTTTTCCAACTAAAGCAGTTCTATGATTCTATGACTCTGGGTAGAACATTTAACGTATAGCATAACAAATAGTTTTGCTGTACATTGCTTGGAGTGTTAGATCCATGTTAGATCCCTCTGAGATCTTTCCTTATATAAGAAACCAGCAATATAGACTGAAAATACTTTAATGGTGATGGCAGCTAGTTCAGTAGGTGAGTCTAGTGGTAGGTGTTCAAGGTGAGTCGTTCTCCACTCTAGAACGTTCTCTTGTGGTTGTGTGAAAGCTTGGTTGAACAAACGATCGACAAAATCCCCTTGACCTCAGTATGGCCAGAGTTTCCCTCGTGGTCTCACCTAACCTAGGAGCTGTGAGGTGTACTGTGTGATGCTTTCATCAAATTTGTGCGTGCCAAACCGTGGCAACGAGCCTGCAGCGTTGGTCAGGCTCCTCGTTGTGCCAAGTGGTGCACATATGGCCATTGTAAGAATCAGCGCGTGCCCTGCAGAGCTGGATAAAAAAGGATGAGTAGCATTAGTGCCATTTTAAAGAATGAGAAACAGAAGCAGAAAGAGAGATTGGGAGCATGTGTTTTGCTGAAAGTCACCAGGACAGTCGGAGGGGAGCCGGGTGATAGTCCTGCTGCTCAGGGCTTTCACCACAAACAACGGTGTCTTCTAAAGAGGGTGGATACCACAATGCAAATCGTCTCCCAGGTTTTGGGGGATGAGATGGTTTAGCATTACACACTAATGGCCGTAAGCAGCAGAATAGAAAAACAGAGCTTGTTATTAGAGGCAAAATAAGTGGCAGAGATGACAGGTTGCCCAACAATTTTCATTATAAGAGTCTTCTTTCAGATATTCCAGTTTACCAGGTTTTATGATTTCAGAAGTAACTGTTTGTGCTTGGTCTGTCTCTCTGAAAGGTTTTCCTTCCAATCACAACAGAAGTAATATCTGGATTTTTCAGGATGAGTTTAGGAAAAGATAAGTTGTTTATTCCCCTTAAAAATTCATATGTTTTCCTAAGAAAGGAAGAAATACTTGATGTAAATTCAGTGTTGACTCCAGTGAGAAAAATGAAACGATGGCAATGTAACAGTAGAGCTGAACTGAGCCCTCTACGTTAAATATGTGAAATGAACATTTTTACTTCTACGTTGCAACTCCCCTGAATGAAAAACAATTGGAGTGAATTTCATTTATTGCAAAGGATACGTGCACAAGGGAGTGCCTTGCATCGCTCCGGCTGGTCTGCACTTTGCAGCGAAGCACGTCTTGGAGGTAACTGAGCTAATGGAAGTGGTAAAGTCTGGTCAACACAGTATTTATATGTGGAGCATTTTCTTCTGCTCATGGATTTGCCTGATCTTACCGTTCCGCTGCTTTTGGACCCGAGTTACCTTCTCAGTTGTTCAGGACTGCACCACGCGGAGATACCAGTTCTGGTCTGCAATGCCTTGGGAGATTCTGCACTCAGCTTCACTGCTCTGTATGTGGGTTGTTATCGGCGGCCCCATCTCAGTTTGGACCCGGCCATTTTTCATTTCAGGAATATGAGAGTAATGGATGAGTGATTAGTGAAGAACGGTCTGCTGTCTCAAACCGCGGAATAGATTTTAGCTTTAGATCACTGAAAGTCAGAACAGGGCATATCTTTTCTTAGCCATCATAAATTATCCATGCAGGATGTACAGTAAAAGGCTGCTTGGCTGCGTTAAAATTGGCTAGACAAACAGAATTTCCGTCTCTCTCAATGGCTCCTTCAACACCTAATTAGTTCCCAGATGCTAGTTGAGCAAGATATCTTTTATCTTTGCTAATGTTATCTTCCTATACCTCCTAAATGCCCCCTGGTGCCATTCCTCACTTTCATCTTTCTCCCCTCAAGAGAAGGCAAGATGGGTGTTGAGGAAGCTCTATTCTGAAGGTCAAGCTCATAAAGACTGTGGGTCAAGTTGATCCTGTTATACCAGTCAGTTATCTGGAGCAAAAGCTTTGAATCCAGAATTAGATTGATATGATGGAGAGCGGGATACAACTTCCTTTCTACGCATGTTCGGAGGATCAGTATCCAACAGGAAAAAATAGAATTGCAGATTTTATTTCGCTGTCGGTTCCGTTTAATACGATTCGGGACAAATTCAATGTTCATCTTTCCCCATTGCTAGAAGGTACAAAGAAGCCTGCCTGTATAGATCTGCCATTTCAGCTGGCATAGCTGATTGTTGTGGGCAACGAGGAAGTACACTCGGATGTAAAATAGTAGGAAACATCAGACTAACTGCACTGCTGATCCTTCGTAGACCCTCTGAGCATAACCACTCGGGGCCTCGGATATGTTAATAGCCAGGCTATCGGCCAACTGTGATTTACCTTGGCAGGTCTGATTTATATCCAAGCCCAGCAATTCTTTCCCCTCTGGCAGGAATGACTGACCAAACAGCCTCCTTCAAGCTAAGTATTTAAGAGAAAAGCATTTCAGAGAAAGCAGATCTTCAAACCAGCAGAGCAGACTATATATACACACACAGCTTTCCCCTGAGGCTGGAGAAGCCGTGTCTCTAGCTGCGTTCAGTTTACTCGATTCAGGTGATGTGCTCTGTTGGGGGGGAGGGTGGTGGTTTGTCAATAGGCAAAAGCTCTGACAAAGTCCGTTTTGCAGTTTTATAGATGAGAATCAAGATTCTTCAGCTTAGCTCTTTGCACCACCATCTTTTAAGTTTCTATTGTATTTCCTTCTTATCTGCATCTGTGCTGCACTGGAAGAACGCGCTCGCATGAACAATTCCAGCAGGCCCATCTACCAGCGTTTCCCCTCTTATGACCAGCTTATAGTCCCTATAGGATGTTTATGTCATCAGATTTATAATGTAGTCGCATAGCAGCTGGCTTTCTATCACAGCGAAGACCAAAGAAAGCTGTCAAGTCAATGGGTTTCACCGTTTCTGCTTGTAGATCCGTATACCTATGAAGGATGCAGATGATCATTCCCAGTTTCGATCTTGCCCGATTTGCTAGAGGCACGCTGCAAAGTGGCTTCTGAGACTAGATAGCTTCCCTGCAAGGATATTAATAATACTTAAGAATTATATAGCGCTCCAAACCCCTGTGCAAGCATTAGCTAATTATGTAGTACTCCGAAGCCCTGTGCAAAACATTAAGCTAATCAATTCTTGCAGCACCTATCAAATATATCAATATCATTTAGTCCATTGTACAGGAGGGTACATGGAAAGAGAAGAATGCGGATATCCGGTCCCAGTCCATGCCGCTGCCCTGTGTGGTGGCTGGGATTAGACTTCAGCACTTGCCGGCCACTGCTCCCACGTTTTCCATGGCAGTATCCTTCTTCCCATCTGGCTCGCTGTGGATAAACACATGGTTTCCAAAAGAAGGTGACCTACATGGATGCGAATGCAGATTTTATCAGCTAGACGTGACTTCAGCCCATTCCAGGGCTCTGTAGAGGTCGTTGGCACCAATTAGATTGGGAAGGCCAACATTAGTAAGTGACATAGGGAAGACTGGACCCACCAAAGCGAACTGAAGTTTAGTATTCTCTAGAATAACAGTTGAGTGTTTACCGGTGAGGTGCTCCAACCACGTGATGGCAGCACAAAGGAAACAACTGAAAATAATATAGCATTGAGATGTTATACTGCAGAGCAGGCTGTCCTGCAGAACAGGAGAGGTATATCTACATGAATATTAGCAAATGGAGGAGGAAATAAAACATTCTTTCTTAATTGCACATTATTGAAGCCTCCCGCTACTCATCCCGTTAGCTCCTCTGGACCAAAGCAGGGGATAGCTGGTCCTCGATACAAGTGAGCGTGTAGCGCTGAATTTCTGCTCCCAAGCCTGCCAGCAACTAATCCACAAACTTGGCAAAGTCAGTTAATTTGTTTTCCAGTTAAAAATACCACGGTAATCATGTATCTAGGATCTACACATACTCCCATCCTACAGAGGTTCGAGTCTGTGCAACGAATTCCTGCAGGCCTTCTACTGAAATAGTGCACCTCCTTTGACTCTTAGTGCTTTCGGAAATAGGGCTGAATTTCAGTATTGCTGCTGATGATATGAAATTTTGAGTAGCCAATATAATAAAGGGGTAGCCCTTGAGGTTTTAAACGGGCACTGGCTACTGGAGCACTCAGCATTGTGAGATTACTTGCCTTACAGTTGTACATCGAGGATGAACGATGATACAGAAGCACAAGCTGTCGTAGGTGTCAAGGTACTCTGCAGTAGTTTCAACATCAGTGGTTCCCCAGGGGTCAGGACTGCGTCCAGTCCTGTTCAATAGATCCATCAATGACCTGGATGAAGGGATGGAGTGTACCATCAGCAAGTTTGCTGATGACACAAAACTGGGAGGAGCGGCTGACACACCGGAAGGCTGTGCCGCCATCCAGTGTGACCTGGACATGCTGGAGAGTTGGGCGGAGAGGAACCTCATGAAATTCAACAAAGGCAAGTGTAGGGTACTACATCTGGGGAGGGATAACCCCATGCATCAGTACAGGTTGGGGGCTGACCTGCTGGAGAGAAGCTCTGTGGAAAGGGACCTGGGAGTCCTGGTGGACAACAGGATGCCCATGAGTCACAATGTGCCCTGGTGGCCAAGAAGGCCAATGGCATCCTGGGGGGCATGAAGAAGAGTGTGGCCAGCAGGTCAAGGGAGGTCATCCTCCCCCTCTGCTCTGCCCTGGTGAGGCCACATCTGGAGCACTGTGTCCAGTTCTGAGCTCCCTGGTTCAAGAAGGACAGGGAACTGCTGGAGAGGGTCCAGCAAAGGGCTACAAAGATGATGAGGGGACTGGAGCATCTCTCTGATGAGGAAAGGCTGAGGGACTTGGGGCTTTTTAGTCCGGAGAAGAGAAGATTGAGGGGGGATCTTATCAATACTTATCAACACTTAAAGGGAGGGTGCCAGGGGGATGGGAACAGTCTTTTTTCAGTGGTGCCCAGTGACAGGACAAGAGGGAACGGGCACAAACTTGAACATAGGAAGTTCCATCTCAACATGAGGAGGAACTTCTTTCCTGTGCAGGTGGCAGAGCAGTGGCACAGGCTGCCCAGAGAGGTGGGGGGGTCTCCCACTCTGGAGCCATTCCAAACCCGCCTGGACGCCATCCTGTGCCACTGCTGGAGGTGCCCCTGCTCTGGCAGGGGGTGGCACTGGGTGATCTCCAGAGGGACCTTCCGGCCCTGACCAGTCTGGGATTCTGTGATTTTAGAGGGACTGTTAGAAATACAGCAGCTTCATGTAACTTGCTGGGACACGAGACAAACTGGATATTGCGGCAGCCCGAGTGCAAGCTGTAAGCTTGCTTTTAAAGTGCCTATTGAATCAAACACAGGATGATGCTATTTTTATTAAAAGCCACAAAATGCTGGAAACCAATTAATACTCTGCTGCTTTACTAATGCTCCTGCTCAGAAAATTAAATGGTTTCAATTTAACAAAACCAATTTTAAAGCTTTTTTTTGTCAAATTTATAAGTGGGTTCAACCCCTTCTCTAAGCTTCCATGAACCATGAATTTTCAGCACAACACATCGAAGTGTCAGTGGCTTCCAGTCTGTTCCTCCAAGCGTTTGGAGGTACGAGGGAATCGCGCTTCTCTGGCGCAGTTCATTCCGAATTCTTAAGGCACTTTACAAGTATTAGCTACTTCCATCTGAACGCAAACAAGGAGCCAAACACCTTGAATGTGCTGTTGCCGTGCTGTAATGTCAAATGATTAAATATTTTGACATACTTTGGCGCAATATAGTCGGCTGGCTACAAAAAGCTGAAGCAGCAGTTACTGGCAGTTCAGAGGGCAGTAGCGAATCAAAGTGCAGAAGTATCGCGTGCGAAATGCAGTTGCTCGGGAGTAAGTGAAGAGCAACCTTCTGTGGTTGCACTGGTTCGGTTTATTCCTTGGCAGTCTACCATATCATCTCTCCTGTTGAGGACAATATTTCATATCACCTCGCGCAACTGAACTGAATTGCTGTCAGCAGAACAAACCGATTTCACTAACGTGCGGACTCTGCTGTGTCCCAGCAACCCTGAGCATGGCCTTCCATGGTAAAAAGTGAAAACATCTGTAAGATGATACCATCTCTCTAAGTGACTACGACATTCCTTAAAGTCTTTCTAGTTGCATCTTCATGCCAGGGGATCCCCTCACTACTGCAGAGATGGGACTGGTAGCACTGGGTTAAGTGGTAGACAGTTGGATAACCAACTGGTGTGGTTCAAATGGGAAAAAAAATAGAATCGTGGAATGGTTTTAGGTTGGAAGGTACCTTACAGATCATCTAGTTCCAACCCCCCTGCCATGGGCAGGGACACCTCCCACCAGACCAGGTTGCTCCAAGCCCTGTCCAACCTGGCCTTGAACACCTCCAGGGATGGGGCAGCCACAGCTTCTCGGGGCAACCTGAGCCAGGGGCTCACCACCCTCATGGTGAAAAATTTCTTCCTGATCTCTAATCTAAACCTGCCCTCTTCCAGTTTGAAGCCATTATCCCTTGTCCTATCCCTACATGCTCTTGTAAAACGTCCTTCCCCAGCTCTCCTGTAGGGCCCCTTTACTGGAAAGCCACAACAAGGTCTCCCCAGAGCCTTCTCTTCTCCAGGCTGAACACCCCCAACTCTCTCAGCCTGTCTTCACAGCAGAGTGGTTCCAGCCCTGTCATTGTCTTTGTGGCCTCCTCTGCACCTGCTCCAACAGGTCCATGTCTTTGCTATGTTGGGGGCTCCAGAGCTGGACACAGTACTCCAGGTGGGGTCTCACCAGAGCAGAGTAGAGGGGCAGAATCCCCTCCCTCGCCCTGCTGGCCACACTTCTTCTGATGCAGCCCAGGATGCGGTTGGCCTTCTGAGCTGTGATAGCACGTTGCCAGCTCATGTTGAGCTTCTCATCAATCAGCACCTCCAGGTCCTTCTCCTCAGGGCTGTTCTTGATCCATTAATAGGTTTTGGTTTGATGAAATCCATTGTGGTTCCAAGCCTGTCTGTTCAAAATCACGTCTTCACTGACAGCAACGTTTGTGCTGGTTGTGCAGGCAGCGTTCGCATGGCTATTTAGTGGTCCAATATCTGCGGTGCAAGTGCTCTAGACAGTGCCTTGGTGCACACCTGCACTCTTGGTGCCACCAGGAGGAAAATTGCTGCTTGCCAGTATGTGCTGCAGAAGTCCAAATATAGAGGCTACTGAGTCCAAATATATGCAAATCTGCATCCAAAATAATTGCTCCAGTTCACTAATTCACTAATGTGTTTTCCTTAGCATAGCTGAGCATTTTAGGAATCAGTTCTGGAGACAAAGCATCTACAATGTCATCATCACAGATGACACTAAGTTAGGTGGGTGTGTTGATCTGCTTGAAGGTAGGATGGCTCTACAGAGAGATCTGGACAGGCTGGACCGATGGGCCGAGGCCAATGGTGTGAGGTTCAACAAGGCCAAGTGCCAGGTCCTGCACTTGAGTCACAACAACCCCATGCAGTGCTACAGGATTGGGGTGGAGTGGCTGGAAAGCTGCCCGGCAGAAAAGGACCTGGGGGTGTTGGTGGATGGCCGGCTGAATATGAGCCAGCAGTGTGCCCAGGTGGCCAAGAAGGCCAACAGCATCCTGGCCTGTATCAGGAATAGTGTGGTGAGCAGGACTGGGGCAGTGATTATCCTGCTGTACTCGGCACTGGTGAGACCCTACCTCAAGTGCTGTGTTCAGTTTTGGGCCCCTCACTGCAAGAAGGACATTGAGGTGTTGGAGCGTGTCCAGAGAAGGGCTACAAAGCTGGAGAGGGGTCTGGAGGACAACTCTTACGAGGAACGACTGAGGGAACTGGGGGTGTTTAGCCTGGAGAAGAGGAGGCTGAGGGGAGACCTTATCACTCTCTACAACTCCCTGAAAGGAGGTTGTAGAGAGGTGGGGGCTGACCTCTTCTCCCTGGTGACAAGTGGTAGGACGAGAGGAAATGGGTTCAAGTTATGTCAGACGAGGTTTAGATTAGATATTAGGAATTTTTTTTTTCACTGAAAGTGTTATCAAACATTGGAAGAGGCTGCCCAGGGAGGTGGTGGAGTTGCCATCCCAGGAGGTGTTTAAAAAACGGGTAGACATGGGGACATGTTTTAGAAGTGGTTTTGTCAGGGTAGGTTAATGGTTGGACTTGATGATCTCAAAGGTCCCTTCCAACCTCAGCAATTCTATGATTCCATGATTCTGTGATTCTACAAGTCTTGAGCTGTCCATGAAGGTCTTGACACAGGTAATACCATCACAGGAAACTACATAATTCCTCGTGTCTGTGGTCACAGCTAAGGAACCTGGGGGTTTCCCACACCAAATCGTGGTTACAGTTTTGAGGATCTGTCTCAAGTTCAAGCTACAGCCAAAGAGGTTCAGAGGAAATCAGTGATAGGAACAGCAGCAGGTCAGTGCAACCAGGTTGTGGTCGGCTTCAGGTAAGAAAAGAACTTAAATTGGAAATTGCTGGCACAGTAGCATCACGGGTAAGCTGTGGTTTAAATTGGCCCTGCTGATCAAGGAACGAAAATTGGGCTGCCTCTGTGCCTGAGGTATCTCCAAGATGATCCAGGATTATAGACAAGTTCGGTCTGATGCTTTATGCTGCAGATTGCTTGAGTTATCAGAAGTCAGTAGACACACATAGGATACGTGTTTCAGAGAAGAGCTGATGTGACGGAGGAAACTCATGTCTTGCACACGTAGTATGGTTTTTTGAAGAGAGCAGGTGCATAAAAGGGAGCCAGGAGCTGTGGATTAAGAGGAAAGTTTCTCTTCTGAATGAATAACCGGCTGTAGATAGGAAATAAAAGATACAAATAAGCGGGCAGTTTTCGCAGTGAAGGGAGATTACCAATTACCGGTCTTGGGAACCTGTGCCGTTCTATAGACTCACAAAAGAGCTGGAAAAGGCAGACAGACGATGGTGACGTGCCCAAATCTGCTGATGGTATGGAGTTATTCCAGGTAAGCAAAAGTAGACATGACTACAAAAAAGTTGCAGAAGAATCTGACAGTATCAAATGTGTGGGCAATGAAATAGCTGCTGAAATTCCATGTCGATAAAAGTCAAGTGCCGACACAATGATAGGGTTTAAATTAGCCCGCGAAAGAGGTCCTGGCGTCACTGCAGATGGTTCTTTGAAACCGTCTGCTCAGTGCTCAGCAGAGGTCAGAAAGGCAAGTGGAATGCTAAGAATTGCTGGGAAAGAGATGGAGAATAAAAGAGAAAATGTAAGTACACCACTGAATAAATCCGCGGTGATCTTGAATAGAGTGCAATTCCAGTCACCCCGTCTCAAGGCAGCGGTAAAATAGAACTAGAAAAGATGCAGAGAAGGGTGAGAAAGCTAACCTGTGAAGTGGGGAGTCGAAGCCCGTGAAGCTTGCTGAGGAAATGAATGAGCAGGATTAAGGCAGAGGTGTAAAATCAAGCTCGCTACGGTGAGAGTGAATAAGGAATTATTGGATGTAATGACATGGTCAGGCAAGAATTTTAAAGCAAACAACAGGAGAAAACTTTCACAGACTATAATAAATTAGGAAACTCATCAAACAAAATCTTTTTAGTGCTGGAAGTACAGGTGGTTTAAAAAAGTAATAGTGCTGAGGTTCCCGGCACTGGCTCCAACGTGTTCCTCCAGCGCTTATCCCGATGTACCGAGTTGGCCGTGTCCCCTCTGTCCTCTACAGCTGGGTGAGGTTTGGGTTCTGGTTTGGTTTGGCCTCTCTTTTGGGCTCGATTATAATCAGTTAAAGAATCATTGTGATCGGAACTTGAATATCTTCAAGGTCATTTCCAACCTAAACCATTCTATGATTCTATGATCTTCCAGTGTGACCTCTCCTGTGTGACAAAGCCACAGAAGTGCCTTGGAAGAATTAACGAAGTAATTCTCTTTGAATTACAGCTGAGTATTTGGGAGAAAAAAAAAATCTAATAGTACTTTAAAACTTTCCTGCACTGAGTAAAAAGTCCCAAGGGTTAATTACACTGTCCCTAATTTGGTCCTTCCCACTTCTGCGTGCGAAGGCTGCAGTAGCCCTTTTGGCTGCAGCGCGGTAACGGGAGGTCGCGTCGGATGGCTGAGGAATTTTGAGAGAGCGAGGACTAAAAAGTCTGCTAGAACAGGATTATCATCAAATTATATCTGCCGCGGCGGCAGGAAATCAGTCAAGAGCGGGCTGATTTACACCTGCCGGAGCCAGCACATCGCGCACTTCATCATCTTTTCCCAGTGATGTTTTTATCTTTGCATCGACACAGTCAGTGCGGGGAAAATATTTTCCCGTTGAAAATCAAAACATTCAAGGTAGCGTTTGGCAGAGTGTCGGAGCTCGGGGTCCCCGCTGCTTCTGACAACAGCGCTGGTATCTTTTGCTAATGACCAAAGTGCAGTATAATGAGTTGTCTTGGGCTTCTGCTTTATTCGGCGTGCGGTGTTTTAATAGACTGTTAGTAATTCTGAAAGGGATAAATGATGTTTATGCCCTCTTGTGGTATGTTATTGAACAGAATGGCTTTTCTAACTGACAAAATTAGGCCAATGATGGAAAACTCCCAGGTAAAAATCTGTAACGAATACCGTTTTGCACAGTAGAAAAACATCCATCCCTCCAGCAGCATCCTCATGACTCAGTTGAGGGGGGGAAGCCAATTTTACATGCATTTACAGCAGCAAGTAAATGACTAATGCCCGTGATGACAGAGTTTGTGCCATCTTTCTGGAGTGAAGATAATTTAAAAAGTGCTTTTCTTTGCTAGGAAGGTTAGAAAGTTAAGTGAAATACTGCTTTCTAAAAGCAGCTGTGTTGACACCTCTCTGTGTCAGTTGTTGCCGACGTGTTGTGATACGTACCTTCACATTTTTTATCTTCTTCACTCACATATCTGACGGGTAAATAATCTGATTCCCTTGGGATAAAGCGTGTCCCAAAGATGAAAAACACTGTTTGGTGTTTTTACATGGGGAAATAAGGCCAGATTTCTGTGAAATTGGGCCTGTTACCCCGCTGTGTTCAAATACAATGAATTAACTAGTCAACATCTTCCTCTGGAGCCTTTGACATAAGAACATGGACCTGGTGGAGCGGGGCCAGAGGAGGCCATGGAGATGGTGTGAGGGCTGGAGCCCCTCTGCTGGGAGGACAGGCTGGGAGAGTTGGGGTGTTGAGCCTGGAGAAGAGAAGGCTCTGGGGAGACCTTAGAGCCCTTTCCAGTGCCTAAAGGGGCTCCAGGAGAGCTGGGGGGGGACTTTTTTCAAGGGCATGTAGTGATAGGATGAGGGGAAATGGCTTCAAACTGGAAGAGGGGAGATTTAGATTAGATCTTAGGAAGAAATTTTTCACTGTGAGGGTGGTGAGCCCCTGGTGCAGGCTGCCCAGAGAAGCTGTGGCTGCCCCATCCCTGGAGGTGTTCAAGGCCAGGCTGGACGGGGCTTAGAGCAACCTGGGCTGGTGGGAGGTGTCCCTGCCCATGGCAGGGGGGTTGGAACTCGATGATCTTCAAGGTCCCTTCCATTTATGATTCTGTGACACTGATTCCTAACCTGCGCTGAGAATTTAGATGTAGGGTTGGGAACCCAGGGACTCTCCAGACAGGTCAGCCACAGATTTTGTATCAATCTTATTGCTTCATTCCTGATTGAAAACTGAGTACAGCAAAATGGATCCTCCAGACAATGATATTACCAGAATAACTCAGACTTCTGCTCTACAGTGTCCAGTAGGTGATCTCTGACTGTGGTCAGTACTTCACTGTGCTGAGGCAGGATCTAGGAATCCCTGTTCTAGGAAATTCAAAGACTTTTTGGTCCCAAATAATCACCTATTATTTAAGTGTTAGCTAAGGCTGTATGGAAGCATTGTTTCCACTATGTGTCATCTTTCTCTCTGCCCAGGCACCAAGTGTGTAGAAGACTGTTGTAAAGAGGAAGGGAATGATTTCCTTTCCACACCCATGATGAGCGCAACCACAATAGTGGGGTTAAATGAAAGTAGTGGGCTTAACTGGGCTAGGCTTTAGGAGAAACTCTCTAAGAGGTTGGTGAATATCGGAATGACCTCCTTGAGGAAACTGGAAGATTTCCATCTCCAAAGATCTTTCCGAAACAGCTAAACAAATGTCTGCTGGGAATAAGGCAGCTATCATTCCTGGTATGATGAAAGAAGTTGGACTTGATGACTTACAACAGGTCTACCAGCTCGGTTTTTCTGATTCTGTGTGATGATTTCCTTTTATTGGTTTAATTTATTACTATGATGAGAGAACACATTTATTTATCTGATAATCACAAACGCTACTGCTTCGATCTTACAGTGGATCTTACCGTCAAGTCTGGCTGATAGCAATGCAATTCTCTCTACGTCCAGTACTTCACAAGTATACTTTGCAACAGTAGTCTGACGCCAATTAAAATGCTTATTAGGTTATCATGGGCTTCAGTGACCACAAGTTATGTCCCCACTGAGACAAGAATTTACCCCAAAATGTTGCTGCTTACCAGTTTCCTTAGAAAAGGAAAATTTAGTAGGAAAAAATGTCATGGCAATTCACATTAAAAAGAAATTTCCTCTGTCAGAAATCGTTCAGGAGTTTCAAATTCAGTTAGGGGGTATCAGAAAGAAATTAAAGTCTAATTTAAAATCCTCACCCACATTCCTTCTTCTTTTCCTGCAAAGTGATTATTGCTCCCGGTCCGTGTATTGGCAAATGTTTCAGAAATGAGCCGTAATTTGCCTTAAAAATACCTTTCTGGTCATGATGGAACTGTTCTTTTTGAAGAATGGGTTTGCAGCGACTCTGTGAAAAGAGCCCAGATGCTCTTATTTCTCAATGACATCAGCGGGGCTAAAATTGCACCCAGAAATTCTGCTCGGCAGAAGGGCATTTGGGGTGGTCAGCACGTCTCGAAGCTGCCGGGTGAAGTTCTCGGACACTGCAAGGCAGCCGGCCAGGCTCGATCAAAGGGTGCTCTGCTGCCTTTCGCCTTTGTTTTCCGCTTGTGTTGATGGCACCACATCCCTGCCTGGTGTGGTTAATAAAGAGGAGAGAACGAATGTGTGGCCGTAGCAAATTAAACAAATGAGCCATTAAAACAGGAGGGTGCCCTACCTTTTCTCACCAACGCTTCCTTTGGTGCCTGCAATGTCTCCTAGCAAAACAGCGTGAGAGCGAGGATAAAGGGCTTTCAGGGACGTGCTGGAGCTGTGGTCCAAGAGCTGAGAGATGTCTGTGGCGCCTGCTGAGAGAAAACCTAACGTCATTCATCAGCAGAGAAGCCAACAAACCACTAATGGCTTTCCATCGTGTTTCTTGACAGGTATTGACGGAGGGCGGCTTTGGTACCATCACAACAGAAATCCGGGAGGCTCCGGAGTTTTATTACGCCGAAGATTACCATCAGCAGTACCTCAGTAAGAACCCCGGCGGATACTGCGGCCTCGGGGGAACGGGGCTTTCCTGCCCTATTGGGATCAAGAAATAGCCTGTGCTTACTCCACCGCCCCCACTTTGTTTTAGGGAGTCGTTTGAAAACAACCCTGATAGGTGTTACCGTACGCCCGCAGCATCAGATTTGGGAACATTGGGGCGGCTTTCCGTAATCCCAACAGTTTCCCGTTCGCCGACAGTAAAAGCCAAAGTAGAAGCAGAAATTGCGCCTGTTGGCAAATGCGGCTTCTTGCTCTGCGCAGCTCTGGGGGTTTCCCTGCACTCTTGTAATCCGGAGAGAAAAGAAACTTTGAAAAGTTTGGCTTGAAATGTTTTCATGGGATGAATGAGGGGGTGGTTGCTCCTGCTAACTGATTTGCATAGCTAATGCCTACAGACGTATTTATGTTCTTGGGTTAATGAATTGGCGCGTGTTATGAGCGCTTTGACTTCTGGAGACGTGGTTGGGCTCATCTTAACTCTCACAACCCTGTAATTTGATGTCTTGGAGAATGGTGAATGCATTAGATCAGTAATTCTTTCGCAATTCCACTTTCACAGCAACATGTAATATCACCTCTAGTGCCTATTTTCTGAAACAATTTTAGGAAGAAAAAGTAAAATTGTAACGTGATACTTCTTTCTGACAGTTCCAAAAATTGTATAAACACAAAAAGAAATCAATTTTGCTTCCTGCACTACAATAAATTACCAAAAAAGGAAAGAAAAATGTTGTCTGCGATGTGTCCCATGGCTCTATGTGTATATCTGGGTAAATCTAAAAAAAGTATCAAATATTATAAAAGGCTGCAGCCTGCTAATTAAACACCGGGGCTTTTAAGTCTGTATTATCGTGCATGACAGTACAGAGGAGTAGAATTCATATTGGCCTCACTGTAACGTAATTATTCCGATGATTAATTATTTCTACTTCAATAGCTTGTGGAGCCCCCACCACCGAGATCAGAGCTCATTATGGCGGGTGCTGTGTGAACGTGACATCAGGCAGTCTCTGCCCCAGTGCGTGTACAGTCAAAATAGCAAGACAGCCAGAACCTCATAAAGTCCAACAAGGCCAAGGGCAGGGTCCTGCACGTGGGTCGAGGCAACCACGAATCCAGGCTGGGCGGAGAATGGATGGAGAGCAGCCCTGAGGAGATGGACTTGGAGGTGTTGGTGGATGAGAAGCTCACCGTGAGTCAGCAACGTGCACTGACAGCCCAGCGAGCCCCCGGCATCCCGGGCTGCATCCCCAGCAGCGTGGCCAGCAGGGCGAGGGGGGGATTGTGCCCCTCTGCTGCGCTCTGCTCTGCTCTGCTCTGGGGAGACCCCCCTGCAGTGCTGCCTCCAGCTCGGGGGCCTCAGCACAGCAGAGACATGGACCTGGTGGAGCGGGGCCAGAGGAGGCCCCGGAGCTGCTGCGAGGGCTGGAGCCCCTCTGCTGGGAGGACAGGCTGGGAGAGTTGGGGGGGTTCAGCCTGGAGAAGAGAAGGCTCCACGGAGACCTCAGAGCCCCTTCCAGTGCCTAAAGGGGCTCCAGGAAAGCTGGGGAGGGACTCTCGATCAGGGAGGGGAGCCATAGGATGAGGGGGAATGGTTTTAAACTGAAAGAGGAAATTTAGAATAGATATCAGGAAGGAATTCTTTCCTGTGAGGGTGGTGAGGCACTGGCCCAGGTTGCCCAGAGAAGCTGTGGCTGTCCCATCCCTGGAGGTGTTCAAGGCCAGGTTGGACGGGGCTTGGAGCAACGTGGTCTGGTGGGAGGTGTCCCTGCCCAGGGCAGGGGGGTGGAACTCGATGATCATTAAGGTCCCTTCCAACCCAAACCATTCTATAATTTTATGATCCTGTGAAAATAAATTTTCTTTTTATTGATGGGATTCTCAGAGTGGAGACTAAAAGCTACAGCCAAAGGACGTAGCGGATGCACGTGTGATCCTTTATTGATGCGGGATCCTATGGGTTATATGTATGCTATGGGGTACGCTACTAGGACAAACGGCTTCAGCAGGAAAGATGGGGGTGGGTTTGTCCCACCCATCCAAGTTGCTGCTTGCAATGCTTCCCAGAGCAGTGGAAGGTGTGGGCTTGAACCTCTCGTATGTTTCCTATTTTGGAGGCTGTCTTTATCGCTAGGTTTGAAGGACTGTCATTGGTGTGTCCTCTTGCAGATATGTAAAGGAGCAACTTTGCTCTTCTTCGGGGAGAGCTCGCAGGAGTCTGTCTTGGTGTGGTGATTCTGCGCAGCAGAGCTCGTAAAGCCCTTTTGAGGCTGAGATGGTGGGGACCCAGAGACACACATCCATGGCATTTCCTTTTGGATAGCTCTCCATGGCACTCTCCATGTCTCAGTTTGATGTTTCCAGCTCCCCAGCTCAGGTTTTAGGCTCAGAAAGGCCCAAAACAACTCCCTGAACATCTCCTGTAACTCCCCATCAGACCAGAACCTGTTCTGGTCTGAACCTGGAGCAACTATCAGATAGTCAGTCTTTGAGCTTGTAAATCCACTGCCGAAGTCCTGCCTGCTTTAATCAGACAGGCAAAAAGTCCATGTCAGAGAAATCAGCTCCCCATCTTCCCTTGCTCCTCAGCTGACGCTTAGTTCATTCCAGCCTCAAGAGCAAACCTGTTCTTTTAGCAGATTTATTCCTGGGGCAAGCTTGAGAGGAGCTACCTCTGGCAGGATTGCCGTGTTCGGCTCTTTCTGGAGATGCCCCAAAATGTGCCCACATCGCACTCAGGATTTCCAGTTGCTGTGGTAACTGATCGCTTGTCCTCCACGTGTTGTGCCACTGAATTGTTCTAGTGCTCACTGTCAAGGAAACCAGCACTTTTGTCTAATTTCCTAGGCACGGGGCGACAGAAAAGCAAAGAAGAGAGGAAAATGAAGACTGACTTCCACCCTCTGTGTTTTTACCCTCCGGGTAATTCAGCCTTCCGTGGGATAACTCCTGTTTTTCTCCAATATACAAGGCAAAACATTTCATGTGCTGAATCACTCGGGTGCTCATAAAATGTTGCTTCTATTCTTTCCCCTCCTACTCCATGCCATAGTTAATGTTTTGAAACAAGCTGGAAAGTCTTTGGAGAAAGCACCTCTCTGGCCTTAACACAGCCGGGCTCAAGTCTGAACCTGGCTGAGATTTTTACGTCCTGTCCTAGTGGAAATAACGTGTCGGTTTAGAAATCAGCATAGATGGGTCCACTGATGCTAAAATCAGTCCACACCAAAATATTATGCCACCACAGAGTTAATTGTGGAGCTACTGTAGGGTGGAGTTTTGACCTTGACCCCTTGTGGTTGCTGCTGAAGGTACAAAGACATATGGGGGATATAATCAGTAAAGGTGAAATGCTGATGGTTCAGCCTCATGGATTAATTTTTTAAGCTGAATTTGGTCTTGTAAGCCACCTTTTCCCCCAGGGAAGAAGGGAGCGGCTGCCTTATCATCTCTGATACTGTACTATTGATTTGGCATTGTTTGAAATTTACCCTCCCACAGAGCTGCCTCTTTCTTCCAAGAACATAGACGCGGGCTAAACGAAGAAGAGAAAATTAATTCAGAGTTTGATAGGCTTCAGCACTTCTCAGAGTCAAAGACAAAAACTAGTGCAGGACCAGCGCTATGGTCTTTGGAGAGAAGAACATGGTTCAAGATCCAAAAAGGGCTTCAACACCCAAGGCATGAAGTCCACTGTTGCAATGCCCTCTGAAAGTCAGTCTGGGATACAGACAGGAATTTCACTGCTGTCCTACTCCTGTCATAGCTAAAGGAAATTCCAAGCCCCTTGGAAATCACCGGGCTTTCCCTCATCACCTTAGGAAGGACAGCATCCAACTGTGATGTCAGCAGAAACACATAGATCGCGTGATGTCACATCCTGGTTGCCCCTGGCAGAGAGATGCGTTACCTTTGGTGAGAACATGGAATGGGGAAGATGTCCTGAGGTGTCTGCAGAAGCATTGTAGACATGGACTAAATGAAGAAGAGAAAATTAATTCAGAGTTTGATAGGCTTCAGCACTTCTCAGAGTCAAAGACAAAAACTAGTGCAGGACCAACAGCTATGGTCTTTGAAGAGAACATGGTTCAAGATCCAAAAAGGGCTTCAACACCCAAGGCATGAAGTCCACTGTTGCAATGCCCTCTGAAAGTCAGTCTGGGATACAGACAGGAATTTCACTGCTGTCCTACTCCTGTCATAGCTAAAGGAAATTCCAAGCCCCTTGGAAATCACCGGGCTTTCCCTCATCACCTTAGGAAGGACAGCATCCAACTGTGATGTCAGCAGAAACACATAGATCGCGTGATGTCACATCCTGGTTGCCCCTGGCAGAGAGATGCATCACCTTTGGTGAGAACATGGAAAGGGGAAGATGTCCTGAGGGGTCTGCAGAAGCATCGCTGCTCTGAATGTTGTTGAAGAGTGTTGGTCCAAGACTGGGATTGAAATGCTGCTCCTTACCCTCTTTTGTTTAACTTCTCTGATCAGCGGCATCCATGCAGGCTTTTCTTCTCAACTTTTTACGTTCAGAAGTGACCAGCGGAGCAGAACTGCTAGTAGCCCTACAGGATATACACGTATTGGTAAATGAAATAGGCCTGGGCTTATTCCTTGTACCTGATGGCGTGTACGTCTGTCTTGTACTCCAGCCTGGTGCTAAACTCTTCCACTCCTACACTCGGGCTTGTATTAGAAATAGCGTGGCCAGCAGAAGTAGGGAGGTGATTGTGCCCCTGTACTCAGCACTGGTGAGGCCACACCTCGAGTATTGTGTCCAGATTTGGGCACCTCAATACAAGAGAGATATCGAGGTGCTGGAGCGAGTGCAGAGGAGGGCAACGAAGCTGGTGAAGGGCCTAGAAAACAAATCATATGAAGAGCGGTTGAAGGAGCTGGGACTGTTCAGTTTGAGGAAGAGGAGGCTGAGGGGAGACCTCATCACTCTCTACAACTATTTGAAAGGACACTGTAGAGAGGTTGGTGCTGGTCTCTTCTCACAGGTAGTTAATGACAGAACAAGAGGGAATGGCTTCAAGCTCCAACAGGGGAGATTTAGACTGAACATCAGGAAAGAATTTTTCCCAGAAAGAGTGTTCGGGCATTGGAACAGGCTGCCCAGGGAAGTGGTTGAGTCACCATCCCTGGAGGTGTTTAAGAGCGGTTTAGATGTGGTGTTGGGGGATATGGTGTAGGGGAGAACTTTTTAGAGTAGGGTAGATGGTTGGACTCAATGATCCCAAGGGTCTATTCCAACCTAGACAATTCTATGATTCTATGATTCTACACCCTGAACAAGGATTTTACCCAACCTGCCCATGGGAAATGGTCTATGGCCCTGCTAGCCCCCAAACTGCCTGGGCATTGCTCGGCAGAATGCAGGTTTGGGGAGGCTACAGTGATTACGGGGGCTTTGGAAGAGATCAAGTAGCATGGATAATTACAGCCCAGTGCTTTAGCTGATGTCCTGCCCCTCTAGTTCAGTAGCACTGGCAGCGGCGCTGCTGTACGTGAGCGACGTGTCTCATCTTGTACCCAGAGTGTGGCCTCCGACCATCTTACGAGTCCTTTCTGGAGACTGGCAAGAGGATCACAGCGGGGAGGTACGCCAAGGCTGGGGAGTTCCCGTGGCATGTGAGCATCCAGAGCAACGGGAAACATATCTGCGGCGGCACCATCATCAGCGCGTTGTGGATTTTGACTGCGGCCCATTGCTTTGCCAAAGAGGTGTGAGTACTCGGGGGAAGCGAGGATAGCCCAGGCGCAACGGGTTCGTAACGTCGCTCCTCGTGGGTGTAGGATACGTATGTCCTTGGGGTCAAGCGCAACGTATGTGTGACTGAGCCAGAAACAGAGCCCTGAACACAGGAATTGTTTCCTTGGGGGAAAATGGGCCTATTTTTGATCAAAGGTACTGTTACAAGAGAAATATGTAGAAATCTATATAACCAGGAGGTGCAGAAGGAGAACATTTTGAAGGATGGTCTGAGCAGCCTTGTATAGATGTCCACGATGCTGTTCTGACGGCCCCGTGCATTTTCTGTACATCTAAAAAGAGGTGTATTCCATTCCAGCTTATTCTAACCCCCAAATTACCTTTGCTTGCACATAGCAAACACCTTTACCTCATGGAGTGTCTAATTTTAAACCAGCGGTTTTGGGATAAAGCAACCCCAGGCAATGCCCGGGGGCAGAGTCCAGCCCTCTGTGAGCCCCCTCCAAAACGCAGCAGGTGGGAGAGCCGGGGGCTGCTGGGTGACAAATGACCTGTGGCATCACAACCTGGAGCAGCTGTCTGGGGGCAGCGGGGTCCGGAGCGGCCAGCCCAGGGCACAACGATCCCGAAGATCCAGCCCGCTCCATCTGTTCATTAGCAACTGGGCTATTTATAACGTGGTCGCATTCATACTCTACCTCTGCACCTCTCTCCCCTGAAAAATAGCTTTGCCTAGAAGGGAGGGTATATTTCTACGATATTTATAGCTAACCCACCTCTGCAGTTTGCTGAGCATCATCCCTACCCTGCTCAGCGGGAGGAGGCACCAACCTGTATAACGCAAAGCCTTCGTGTTTGCTTATCACAGAATCACAGACTGGTCAGGGTTGGAAGGGACCTCTGGAGCTCCCCCAGTCCCACCCCCTGCCAGAGCAGGGGCACCTCCAGCAGTGGCACAGGACGGCGTCCAGGCGGGTTTGGAATGGCTCCAGAGGGGGAGACTCCCCCACCTCTCTGGGCAGCCTGTGCCAGTGCTCTGCCACCCGCACAGGAGAGAAGGCCCTCCTCATGTTAAGATGGAACTTCCTATGGTCAAGTTTGTGCCCGTTCCCTCTTGTCCTGTCACTGGGCACCACTGAAAAAAGACTGTTCCCATCCCCCTGGCACACTCCCTTTCAGTATCTATAAGTATTGGTAAGATCGCCCCTCAGTCTTCTTTTCTCCAGACTAAAAAGCCCCAAGTCCCTCAGCCTTTCCTCATAAAAGAGATGCTCCAACCCCCTCATCATCTTTGTAGCCCTTTGCTGGACCCTCTCCAGCAGATCCCTGTCTTTCTTGAACCGGGGAGCCCAGAACTGGACACAGTATGTCTGCATTGCTTCTGTTTTGTTTATAAGGCCACCAGATCTCACTGTTGTCATGGGGGGAACTGACCTCAGCCTCCCGCTGGAAGAACATAAACCGGACAGCTTGATCCTCCACGAAAACTTTGACAGAATGAGCATGGAAAATGATATCGCTCTGATCCTGCTCAGCGCTCCCATCGAGTTCAGCGATGAGAAAATCCCCGTCTGCCTGCCCTTCATGTACGACACCAATACGTGGCAACACTGCTGGGTTGCTGGGTGGGGAACCACAAATGGAGGTGAGATGCTGTCTGGAGGTGTATTTGCTAATGGAGGTTGGTTTTTATCCATTTAAAATAGATGTTCTCTCCCAGGAGGGGTTACCCACACTGACATCCACTCCCTACCTCCCCCGTAAACACATCCAGACCCTCGCAGCCTCTGCACATCCACCAGTTCTCTGTTCAGTGCAAGAACCAGTCACGTACTGACCTCCAGAGCAATGTCCCTGGTACTCTGAGCATGTATGTTCAAGCTGAAAGCTCAGAGCCACCTTTGCTCTGCAGGAACTCAGCCTTACTGTGGATGCAGTTTTTGGCATCCAAAGTAAGACAAGCTCCACCCTGGTGGGCAAGTCAGGCTGGGTCTAAAATGGTCTGGAATAAGGGAAATTAAGGTTTAGGGTTGTCTTTGGCTTAATGCCTCCATGAACCAGATTGATTTAATGGTACTGGTTACCCTTCTTCTTCACTCATGCAGGACAGCAGATTGCTATGGCTAATTGCTCTCATGTAAGCCCTAATGAAAGTAGCTCCAGCACTGATTGTGACCCAAAATGTCTATCCTGAACAGATGTCACTAAATGGCTAATGAGTGATTTCATTACTGGAAAGAGGTAATCGGGTCAGAGTGGGCAGGGTGGTGCCTTGGGGTTTCAACAGTCCCTCCTAGGATGTAGCAAGTGAATGTCCCATTTAAACCTTGCTATTCTGCTCCAAAGGGTTACTGCCTCCTCTCTGAACCTCTGCATTTTCCTTCTTAGGCTTCATTTGCCTCGCGTAATGGTAATGCACAACACAACACTGTGTTATAGTCGTGAAACTCCCATTTCACCAAGGTAACGTTCTCTTAGAAACAGGAAAGCAGGGGGCTGCTGCAGAGTCACTCTGCAGCTTGGCAGGGTTTCTCTTCAGCTAGTCTCTTTGCAAAATCCATGGTGTGGCTATGGAGATCGGTCTTGTGCTGCTGTGTGGGCTCAGTTGACATCACTTAGAATCATAGAATCATAGAATCGTCCAGGTTGGAAGGGACCTTGAAGATCATCAAGTCCAACCATCAACATAACACTGCCAAATCCACCACTAAACCATGTCCCTCAGCACCACGTCTACCCGTCTCTTAAATACCTCCAGGGATGGTGACTCCACCACTTCCCTGGGCAGCCTGTTCCAGTGCTTGACAACTGTTTCTGTGAAGAACTTTTTCCTAATAGAATCATAGAATCATAGAATTGTCTAGGTTGGAAGAGACCCTTGGGATCATCGAGTCCAACCATCTACCCTACTCTACAAAGTTCTCCCCTACACCACATCCCCCAACACCACATCTAAACGGCTCTTTAACACATCCAGGGATGGTGACTCAGCCACCTCCCTGGGCAGCCTATTCCAATGCCCGAACACTCTTTCTGGGAAAAATTCTTTCCTGATGTTCAGTCTAAATCTCCCCTGTTGGAGCTTGAAGCCATTCCCTCTTGTTCTGTCATTAATTACCTGTGAGAAGAGACCAGCACCAACCTCTCTACAGTGTCCTTTCAAATAGTTGTAGAGAGTGATGAGGTCTCCCCTCAGCCTCCTCTTCCTCAAACTGAACAGTCCCAGCTCCTTCAACCGCTCTTCATATGATTTGTTTTCTAGGCCCTTCACCAGCTTCGTTGCCCTCCTCTGCACTTGCTCCAGCACCTCGATATCTCTCTTGTATTGAGGTGCCCAAATCTGGACACAATACTCGAGGTGTGTCCTCACCAGTGCTGAGTACAGGGGCTCAATCACCTCCCTACTTCTCCTGGCCATGCTATTTCTAATACAAGCCAGGATGCCGTTGGCTTTCTTGGCCACCTGGGCACACTGCCGGCTCATATTCAGCCGCTTGTCAATTAGAACCCCCAGGTCTCTTTCTGCCAGGCAGCTTTCCAGCCACACTTCCCCAAGCCTGTAGTGCTGCATGGGGTTATTGTGGCCCAAGTGCAGGACCTGGCACTTGCCCTTGTTGAAACTCATACCGCTGATGTTGGCCCAATGATCCAATCTAAGTCTCTCTGTAGAGTTTCCCTATCCTCCTGGGAGTCAACACTCCTGCTTGACTTGGTGTGATCTGCGACCTTGCTGATGACACACCCTATGTCCTTATCGAGATCATCAATAAAGACGTTAAACAGAAATGGTCCTAACACTGAGCCCTGAGGCACAGCACTTGTGACCGGCTGCCAGCTGGATTTAAATCCATTGAGCACCACTCTTTGGGACCTTCCAGTCAGCCAGTGCTTGATCCAGCAGATCGTATGCCCATCCAGGCCGTGTGAAGCCAGTTTTTCCATGAGAGTTGTATGGGGGACAGTATCGAATGCTTTTCGAAAGTCCAGGTATACAATAATACTCACCCTAAACCTCCCCTGGTGTAACTTGAGGCCATTTCCTCTTGTTCTATCACTTGTTACTAATGAGAAGAGGTCAGGCCCAACCTCTCAACAACCTCCTTTCAGAGAGCTGTAGAGAGCGAGAAGGTCTCCCCTCAGCCTCCTCTTCTCCAGGCTGAACACCCCCAGTTCCCTCAGCTGCTCCTCATCAGACGTGTGCTCCAGACCCCTCACCAGTTCCATTGCCCTTCTCTGGACACACTCCAGCACCTCAATGTCTTTCTTGTTGTGAGTGGCCCAAAACTGAACACAGCACTTGAGGTGGGGCCTCACCAGTGCTGAGTACAGGGGGACAATTGCTGCCTCAGTCCTCTTCACCACACTATTCCTGACACAGGCCAGGATGCTGTTGGCCTTCTTGTCCACCTGGGCACACTGCTGGCTCATATTCATCTGGCTGTCCACCAACACCCCCAGGGCCTTCTCCGCCAGGCAGATTTCCAGCCACTCCGCCCCAATCCTGTAGCGCTCCATGGGGTTGTTGTGACCTATGTGCAGGACCCAGCACTTGGCCTTGTTGAACCTCACACCATTGGCCTCAGCCCATTGATCCAGCCTGTCGAGATCCCTCTGCAGAGCCATCCTACCCTCCAGCAGATCAACACACCTGCCTAACTTAGTGTCATCTGCAAACTTGCTGAGGGTGCACTTCATCCCCTCATCCAGGTAATTGATAAAGATATTAAAGAGAACTGGCCCCAGTACCCAGCCCTGGGGAACACCGCTTGTGACTGGCCACCAGCTGGATTTAGCTCCATTCAACACCAATTTGCAACCTGCGTGAGGTCAATGCTCTCAGCCCTGGCACAGACCCCTTTTGTCTGGGAGATGTTTCAGAAGAAAACCAGCAGAAACTGAGTTTGGTGAGAGGGATGTGCAATGGTGTAATATGGGCCATATCAAAAAGTATGAAGCGTTGTTCCTCAACAGGGGAAAAATGGGTCGTTTCTCATCTCTATCAGACTTTTGTAGGTGGACATCTCTCAGCTGGCACCTCAAGCAGCACTAGCCTGACTCCTCTTCAGCTGCAGTCAATTAGACTGAATTAGAAGCAGAGCCACCTCCCTGGAGATGCCTACATCAAAACATTTTTATCTGTGGGCACTTCCATGGAACGGCCCCATCTTAGCTGGGAAAGGGACCTGACAGCTTCTATCTTTTAGATCTTACCTTTGAGTCCCACCTTCCTGAAGGAGCTGGGAGGATTTAGCTCAGTGAAATATGGACAAAGAAGTGAGTTTTTGAAAATCTGTAGGTCTCCTCCTCCCCAGCAGCAACATCCTCCAAAAGTCAGTTTTATCCTTCAGACTCAGGTTCACTTTAAAAAGAAACGTGGATTAGATGAGTGGGTTTTCCAAGTGGACCTGCATATTTTTTGTCACTTGCTGGTGCCCACTGCGATTTCTGTTTTCCCATCTCAAGGGAAGAATAAAGTAGTTATTTCCATTGCGTACTGAGAGCCACTTTGTGAAAAATACAGCCGGTCCCCTGTGGGAGGCGTGGCCTCACAGCCCCCCCAGAAAGCATGGGGATAACGAGATCATCTGTTCTGGGGAAAGCTCAGTGGACTTTCCTCCAGAGGACTTGCACAGGACCCCATGAAGAGTCCCTCAAACTGAATTCCCCAGAAACGTGAGCGAGAAACTCCAGGTGTGCAGTGTAGCTCATCTCAGGTCATCACCAAGACCAGCAGGATAAGCCATCCCTCTGAAGGGTCTTCCAGCTGTACCATGTCCCAGAGCTCATCTACAAAAATAAGTGATTTTTAAGAATCCCATTTAGCAAGCCTCCACTCCCCAGGATTTCAGCTTTGCCCATTAACACCTCCTCCCTCTCTACCTACCCACCCACCTCCTACTCTGACATAAGGTCAAGAGCACAAAGTTATCTCTGCTAACATTTGGACAGCCCCTGTAAGCCCCCATAGCCCCAAGACCATATGGTTGTGCCTTGAGACCCTCTTGCCCTGAGAAGCCTTACAAATTCAGCTGAGAGTGGTCCCAAGGGTTAGTCTCTGGCTCTGGTTTCACCCTTAGAAGTCTGCGCTGCTCTGCAGGGTTTGTTAATCGTTCTCTTCTCACTTGCTGGTCAGCGGTGGCGGTGCCAGCATCCCAGGTGCTGCAGAAAGCGCAGATGAAGCTCATCAGCAGGGAGCAGTGCTTGGAGCGCATCCCCGAGCTGGTGGACAACGTGCTGTGTGCTGAGCTGGAGAAAGGAGAAAGAGGCACCTGCCAGGTAAAGGAAACGGGCTGCTGGATGGCCACGCTGCCTACAGGGTCACAGAGACTTTGGAGGAGAAGCTCCTTCGCTTCAGAAATGAGCATCGATCCTTCCCACGGCTTCCTGGGGTTGCTAAAGCTTCTCTGCAGGAGGCCAGGGCAGGATGCCCAGGGGCCAAGGAACTGTCTACAAAGGCATTGACCTGGGCAGCGGGGGTACGGGACTCTTGGGGTCGGAAAGTAGTGATGGTGCTGGAAACAAAATGCCTTGTTGAGCAGATGAACCTCTTCTCACGCTCTCCCCCCTTCCCTGATTCCCTCCCTGCAGCGAGAGAGACAGGAGCTCTGCAGGGGACACCGTGAGCAAGGTGGGCAAGGGAAAAGGGTGGCTTCCAACAAGTCCCCTTGGATGAGAGACAGTTTTGGATGGCTCTGGGCACAGGAATTTGGACTGTTATCTCACAGCAATTTAAAGACCCAGTGTCTGCTGTGGCCAAGGTGTGCAGTGTTGGGAGCGATGGGAGGAGAGGTCTCATGCCACTGCAGAGAGGGGTCAGCACAGCATGGGCTCTGTCCTCCTCCTGCCTGGTGTCTCCTCAGCCCTGGGCCGGGCAGTGCTGCTCTATCGCCAGGTTAAATACTGAAAGGAGACAGGAAAGTTTGTCCAGGATGGTCAAAGCAAAAGAACGGGGTGGGAAATTGAGTCCAGGAATTTTTAATTTGAATATTATAAACCTGTCTCAGGTGAGGTCTTGGCTTTGGTACAAATGTCCTTTGATGGCAGGTTTGTCTGTGGGTGTCAGAACTGGTTGCATCTTGTTGCAATGAGTTAGTAATATCAGATGATGACTTTTGAAGCTAAATAGTAGAGTTCAAGCAGTATTTGATCTCAAGGACTGCTAAGGGCAGAAAGCTGAGTCAACACCCAAATGTGGGAAGACCTCACTGAGAACTTGTGCTCTCAAAACATACTCCACCTGCGGGACCACTGCCCTGATGTCAAACAAAGTCTGAAAGACAAATCCACCTTTGCTTTCATAGCGTCCAACCTCCAACCCCTCCTTGGGGTGCCTGGTAAGGACTGTGCGCTCCCTGCAGCCTCTGCTTCAGGACTAAGGTCTCCGTCCTCCACTGGGCAAGGGTTTTCTTAGACGTGTGCGTGTGTTTGCAGGGTGTTGCAGCTGGTGAGGGGTCTGGAGGACAACTCTTACGAGGAACGACTGAGGGAACTGGGGGTGTTCAGCCTGGAGAAGAGAAAGCTGAGGGAGACCTTATGACTCTCTACAACTACCTGAAAGGAGGTTGTAGAGAGGTGGGGGCTGACCTCTTCTCCCTGGTGACAAGTGATAGGACGAGAGGAAATGGGTTCAAGTTATGCCAGGGGAGGTTCAGATTGGCTATTAGGAAACATTTTTTCACTGAAAGGGTTATCAAACATTGGAAGAGGCTGCCCAGGGAGGGGGTGGATTCCCCATCCCTGGAGGTGTTTAAAAAAAGCATGGATGTGGTACTTGGGGGCATGGTTTAGAAGTGGTTTTGTCAGGGTAGGTTAATGGTTGGACTTGATGATCTCAAAGGTCCCCTCCAACCTCAGCAATTCTATGATTCTAATAGCGGGACAGATGGGCAGACACATGTGTGCACAGATTCATCCTGCAGGAATCCTTCATTGAGGGCAATAAACCAACACCCAGGACAGAGAGACATCCCCTGCCCTTTAGGCAAAAGCAGCGGGGACAGGGACCATGGACCGCAGAGCCATTGCGATCCGGAACCCGTGGCTGGGCAGCGGAGGGGAAGCTTTGCTTTACGAAATCATTTTTTTTAATTATCCAGAGAGCATCTGTCTCCGAAACCATTCATCTAGTGACTTTCACCTCCATTAAATTCAATCAAAAATTTTAAAAAGAAAACTGCCACAGGATAACATTAACATGATTAAAGAATGCACTTCCCAGCCCAGCCTTAAGTTCTGCGGCTGAATTATGCTGGTGAAACAGCAAGAGCACTTGTACCCAGCAAAATGAATCTCCTGTATTCAGAAAGCTGATGAGGGTGCTATTTTGATCTACAATGATGTTAGAGTCGTCTGAGGAATGAACTCGAAATGTGAGCTTTCCGAGCAGTGGAGGCATGCGACGACTGCACGTGTGATAATGCTCATAACCCAACAGCTGCCCACTTTTGGTGGAAGCTTGACCAGACAGAAACCTCTTGCAAACTGAAATAATGAGAGAAAGACAAAACCATACCCGTGGCTGGTGGAGCTCTTCGGGAGTGAAATGGGTGACACAACTTTTCATCGGAATTTGCCAATTTGCTGGAGGGGAAGAATTCTGCCAATGGAGGGTGTTCTGGGAAGCGCTGATTGAAGTCGGGTATGGCACATTTCGGCCTCGCTAGGTCCAAATTTCTTGCTAGAAATCTGGTGGCTTGCCCGTAGTAGACTGCCTGGTAATGAACTGGGAGACCAGGTCCGAACCTGATGCTTGCTCTGCAGCATGGACCACTGGATAGCTAATTCATCTGCCCTGGGCAGATAGTGCGGCACACTGTAGGTAGTGCAATCTATCGAGCTACGCTTGTCTATAGAGATTATGCGGTTTGTGTCAAATGAGAGTGAGGCCAGATTTCAAAATACTTAAATCCTTTACAAAGTCAGCGCTGTCAAGGAGGTAGAGCAGCCCTGGGCACAGTTTTCATCTGTGCCAACCAGCTGTCTCCTGGATGATTTCCAGACACAGCTCAAGCTTTTGCATGGGTCAGGAGCCACCCACAATAGAATCATAGAAACATAGACTCAGTCATAGAATCATAGAACAGTTTGGGTTGGAAGGGACTTTTAAAGGTCATCTAGCCCAACCCCCCTGCCATGGGCAGGGACATCTTCAACTAGACCAGGTTGTTCAGACACCCGTCCAACCTGGCCTGGAATGTTTCCAGGGATGGGGCAGGATCACTTTGGATCCTGGCAACCCAGTTTAGAAGCCAGGAAGGAGCAGCAGCATGGGCAAGGCAGAGACATCAGGTCAGGGAACAAGCCCTGGAGACGCTGAGCTTGCTGGTGTAGATGTGGTCCCAGTAAACATGGAATCCATGCACTGCACAGATGCGTAATCTGTCTGGACATGAGGTAGATAAAAGCCTTATGTTAACCTTTTCTGAGTTTTGCTGAGAATCGGGACACATTTGTCCATGTCCAGAGCCAGGCTACCTTGGGCAAGTTGCATCCAGACCCAAGGTTGTAAATCCACATGATCCTGATCTGGATCCAAAGCACTACCATCTCAGGCCTTCGCACTGTGTGCCATACGTGTGCTAGTTTTTCCCCGTTGCAGCCAGCTGGTTTGCATGCAGCAAGTCTTCACCGAGGCATCTTGTAGAAGTTTTATTCTTCTGACCACTGCCTTAATACTCCCATGTGGCAGCAGGACATGAATAGAAAGGCTGAGACATTTCACCAGCTGCCATCGTACTGGTACCAGACAAGACTAATTTGTGGATTACTGACCATATTCCTGTAATAACTCGAGGAGATGAAATAGCAGAGCTCGCGAGTATTTGTACTTTAAAAAAAAAATAAATCCATTCGCTTAAAAGAAAAATCTATTGTATACAAATTCCCTAGTGGTTCTGCAGACAAATATATAGATTGACTGTGAATTAACACTAACGGGATCTGTAATTGACTTATAGTTCTATTTAGTCATAAACATTAGCATTAATGGATGTTCATGGGGTACAAGTGCTAAAGAACAGACACTAGAGATGGCCTATGTGTTATTTTTGTGTGTGCTGCATTTCTTCCATGACCCTATGAACCACAATTGATGTCTAATTCCTTGCTTTCTTAAGCATCTTTGTTAGGCTCTGATGCAATGGTAACTTGAACAATAATTAGAGTATAAGGGACTCACAAAGCAAATGCCTCTTCAGTGTCTTGCCTATCCAGACAAAATTCAGTAAATGGCCCAATTATATTTCAGAGAATTTCTGCAAAGGAGGTCTGTGGGGGTAGCTCGGCGCTGTGGTGATTAGGACGGAGCGTGTTCAGCTGGAAGTCACAGTTCACGTACAGTTCAGGTCAGCAGCAGATGAAGGGGGGCCCAGTCCCTGGCCTGACTTTCAGGGGAAGGAATCATTGCGTGGCCACAAACAAGCAGTGGGATGGTTCCAGCTCAGCAGCACCGCACTCTACGCTGTCCTCTGGCGTAGGGCTGATCGGAGCCACGAGCTGAAGGTATCTACACCCTTCCACTGGCTGTAGCCAGAGGTGATCTTGGCCACGCCTGATAAATATCCGAAAAGATGCTAGGATGCTCCTGGGGCTCGGGGTTTTAATTAAGGTCTGGGAAAAAGGCAGAGAAGGACCTCTTCAATTGTGATATGTCCTGCCCACATATACTGTCAGCAGTTTGGAAAGGGCAAACGCCTTTCTAGCATCTGGGATGCTCAGGGCTCTCACCCTACACAGCTATGGCAATAGCAGGAGTTGTTGTACAACCCTGGGTGGGATCTATCTGGCCAGGTACAAATGTCTTTCCTATAGCCATCTGCACCTACCAAATCGTCTTTCTATCAATGGGGAAGACGAAAACACTTCTGACATACGAGTCGTTGAGACTGTTTTAACCATCTATTTTAAAATAATTCCCGTACGAGTGCTCATTGCTCCCCATTAACTAAAAGCAAGTCCCAGGTGCCTAGCTCACAGGGAGACACATGGCTCCGAGGTCGGACCGTTACCTACATGTAAGTCTCCCGTGTCATTTTAGATATCCCAGGATATCTCGCTGGCATCCCACTTCCTCCTATCTCAAACCATGCCCCAGTGCCAGTAATGTGGCTGCAGTGGGAGCTTGACACTTGCACTGGGAACACCAAGAGGAGGTGATCAGTGGAACTCACCTCTCACACCCGCAATTCGTCTGCGCATAAGAGTGGTAAACCCATGCAGAAGTGGCAAAAGCTCTTGCATTCCTTTTACTGGTGCTAATGCGGCTCCAAAACTGCAGAGGAAGACTTGTGAAATGGATTTTTTTAAAAAAAAAAAAATCTGCAAATGAGAAGTGGGTCCATGCAGGTAAATTATCACAGACGCACGGAAAAGGTCACAAACCAGGGAAGCCTGGTCAGTCCCGCAGGCTCTTCAAAGTATCGGAAGGGAGGTGGATAGATGATGGTGTGATTGTAGGCTGTAGGGATGGAGAGTGTCTGTATGAGGTCTGAGGTTTAGGCCCTTCTGCCTATCAGACAAAGGTCTCCTGGGGGTCAGGAGTCGAAGCTAACCACACTTCAGTTCAAAGTTATTATGAACTACACAAAATTACTTTCCTATTGTACCTCACCTTAATATTGAAGAGAGTGATCCACTCTCCATCCTTGTGGTGGATTCTCCATCACTGAATTGTCACTAACATGACGAGGTGGGTTTTTTTCCCCCAAGGGACAGATCGCTTTAAGTAGGAAGGTATCCCGTGAAGCCCCAGAACGAAGCGGTAGAAAGGTGTTTCTGCATTTGCAGTCTCCTGAAGGGTGCTTTGATGTGCAGCTCACGAGAATTAGAACACTTGTCCCGTGTCCCCTGGTTTTATAGGGCTTTCATCATTTGATCGTTTTATGATAGGGGCAGACAAGGGAACACATTCAGGCTGTGGTGGCTCAATTCTTTCATCTGTCAAAAACATTCCTTCCTATTGCAAGGGTCTGGGATGCTGATGATGTCTCCCGTCTCTTCTGCTTTCTTCCTCTGGGTTGTAGCTTTTGGTCCCTCAAGCCGAAGCTGTTTGGTTTGCAGCAAGGGGGGTCCAGCGTCACTTTGTGTGCCTGGTGGGTGAAGCTGTGGGGAGCAGAACATCTCTGGATCCAGCTGAACACGGAAACCTACTTTGTGCTTGCCCCGGAGTGGGGGAATGGGTGTGATGACTCAGAGGAGATGCTTCTCATTCAGTTCCAGTGAGCCAACAGGGCTTTAAGGGAACGTCATGACTCACAGACAGATTTAAATTCTTTGAAGGAGTCGACAAGCATGTGGCGGAGGGTGATGCAGCTGATATAACACGCTGAGATTTCCAAAACTCTTTTAATGAGATTTCTCACCAAAGGCTTGTGGAGAAACTGTACTGTCATGAAGTAGAAGGGCTTCAGTTTGAAAGGGACGCAACATGGAGAAGGATTTGGTGGGAGAAAGGGCTCACAAGGGGAGTTGTGTTGGCATCTGGGCAAGGAATTGTGATGTTTGAGGAGGGCAAATGCTGAGACAACCAAGTCGGCCGATGCCACAGCATTGTTCGGAGTGGTTGAAATTAAAACTGTCCGTGCAGAGGTACAGCAGGATCTCATTATTCTGAGTGACTGGAGGTTAAAACAGCAGATGCAGTTCACTGTTGATAAAGGCAGAGTAATGAATATAGGGGGAAGCAACTCCAGCTGTACGCGTGCAATAATAGGCTCTAAATTAGCTATTACCATGTAGGAAGATCTTGGAGTAACTGGATAGTCCTTCAAAAACATCAGCACGGGGGTCTGCGGAGGTCAAAAAGGCAACGAGAGCATTAAGAATTATTAGGAAAGGAATAGGTAGCAAAGCAAAAAGCGTGTTATGTCAGGGCAGTAATCTCGGGGGCCTGCATCTTGTGTGCTGTGTGCGATTCCCGTCCACCCCACCTGAGAACGGAGGAGTAGTTTCAGAAAAGGAGAAGAGTAGAGTAGGAAGGATGAACAGAGACGCGGAATGGCTTCTGGCAGAAAGGGGAATAACAGAGCAGAGCTCTGAGGCTCGTAAAAGAGACGTCCGATGGGGAGACGACACAGGTTTCTGAAGTCATGAGCAGCAAGGAGAGGACAGTCAAGAGCTGTCCTCTTGTCGCTGCTGTTCAAAACGCACGAAGGAGGGGGTGTCAGACGGCCGTATCAGGCAGCAGATTTAAAACAAAGAGAAGGAAGTGTTTTTTTCGTCCAACGGATAATTAAACTGTGGAAGTCACTGACCAGGATGTTGTGGGTATTTATCCTAAGGGATAAATGGATTCAAAAAGCAATTAGATAACTTCCTGGATGAAGATCTCTCTAAGGCTATTAACCACTGTGATGTAAATACAACTCTGTAAATACTTGCCCTGCTTCTCATTCTCCTTCCCTGCACGCTGGCTACAGACGGCTGTCAGAGACAGGAGTGTGGGCCACGTGGGTCTTTGCCCACATGCACCATAACCGCCTTTACGTCCGTGCCACCATAGTCACTGATGGACCCCGCTGACACCCGCGTGGATGGAGTTGGGCAGCCTCGTTCTCCCATTTTCCAGCAAGGGGATGGAGAGACAGAGAAGCTGAAGGCTCTCACTTGAGATCTCAAAGGGATCCCATGAAAGGAGTCCGGGTGCCCTGTGTTTCCTGGGTCTTTTTCAATACCGACACGCTAAAAATAATGTCCATAGCCTCCTTTCTTCCACCTTTCTCTAAAGACGGCTTGTTCAGGCTGAAATAACTGAAGAAACCATCTGTTTGCAAAAGCCTTCGCTTCCTGCAGCCAGGGCAGCTCTGATGGCAAGTGTTGTTATTCACAGGCTGATTCTCTCCAATTTACACAGAGCTTACCAACATGAAAATGAGACCAGCAATGACTTGCAAGGATCGTGTATCCACCTAATGAGTATCAGATGGGTTGTTCTCCCTCCCCCAGAGCTTCTCCCACCTAAGAAGATTTATGTGGCCGAACGTGTTTGTTCTGATCAATTGCCATGTTGCAGACACGAATACAAATACGAAAGGAAGAAGATTACACTCTTCATCCAAAGCCCACTAAAGTCAGCAGAAAGGCTCCTGATGTTCACAAAAAGGCTTTGGCCGCAGCCGAAAGGATGAAACTTTTGATCAGCGTCAGTGAACAAAGCGCCTTGTTAGTCGGTGACAGTTTTTATACAAGCCAGAACTATTTATCAGCGAATACATCATCGCCCTCACCTCTCCTAATGGGAGGATTAACGTGCCGTGGTGGAAGGCATGGGTTCAGCACCAGCTCTGATTTGATGTCGTTGCTTTTCACTCATCTTCTAGTTGAGAAGAAACACGCAACAGAAGCAAAGATGCTGTTTTTAGGGTTTTGGCTGTCCAGAAGCTTGGCGCTCAGACTGAAGAGCGGGAGCAGGTATCTGGTGTGCGCTGCTGACCCCTATCTCACCACCAGGATACAGGAGGCTGAAAGCTGAAAGCAGCATTTAATAAGTTCTTCGATCTTCAGAGTCGTTAACCTGAGCATTCATTAAATTAGTGCTACTGGAAACATCACAGAGCTGAGATAATTGTAGCAGTGCTCCGAACTCGCTCCTCCCACACCCTCTCCTCCACGAGGATGGAAAACCTTGGGCCAACGTTTGTGAGAGCTTAAGGTGGATATTCAGAAGTGTCCAAGAACTGAGTTTATTTGCTCTGTCTTTAACCCCGTAAAAACCACGCTACTGATTCATCTGGGCCACTGCTATAATTGTGTGAGCAGGATTGTCACACGGAGAGGATGATTTACCCCACTTTGCAATAAAATCATCGAGTTAAATAGCTGAAGTTAAGAGAAATGGCATGTTAGAAGTTGCGCCCGTGAAGCAGACCGGCTCAGCCCACGTGGAAAGGGATGCGAAGCGGGATTTGGTTGGATCGGGGCTGGTGGATTAGAGAAATGGCTTTGCAGCTGCTGCCTGGGTTTTCACGGCATTGCCGAACCCCCTCTCTGCCCGGGTTTTAAATCGCTTTCCGCAGCTGACAGTCCCCCAAGCCCCGCAGATGGCTCTCCCTTTCCTCGCCCACTGGGCAGAGCACAAAACGAACGTGGCTAAAGGGGCAAAGAGGGAAAAGCAGATCTGATTTGAGAGGAAAACGGTGTGATATACGGTCTAAACAGGGAATCCTGGCTCTGCCGTCGCCTCGTGCAAATCGCATCCCTTTTCTGCTGTGGTTTTCTCAGCTGTGAAATACGATAAGACTTTTCCCCCCCCAAGGAGAGTCACGAGGTATCAGGAATTAACTGGTATTTAAGTGCCCTGGGAGAAAGGTCCTTTGCGAGTGTGAACAGCCTCCAAATTGGACACTCTGAAACCGACCTGCCCCGATGGTGTGCGGGGGCTCTGCCAGAGCTAAAAATCTCCTGTGCTGGGGAAAAAAAAACCGGCACGACGCATCCCGACATGTCACCGACGAGGGATCGTCAGCCGTCGCTGCGTCACCGCCTCGCGGACGGCTCCCACTCTCTCAACTTCATTTATTATCTTTGTGTAGGAGGCTCGAAGCATCTTCCTTTCGCTACCAGGATAATACGTTTGGCCTGTTCCTGCCCTGAGGGAATTAGCAGTAAAATTCCCAGTAATTTAATTGTGCGCGCAGCCGAGGAGATGTTCATTCATTCAAACAGGATGCCATTGCCAAGGACACCCGTAACGCATGGATCCAAGGTCACTGCAAGGTCACTGGTGCGATTCACGCAAATTCTTGGCTGAAACAGGGTCGGGAAACGTCTTAGATCCTGAGTCTGAAGAGGGTCCAGCAGCACCGGCTGAGATGCAGACACAAAGCTAAAGTAACACCATTTCAGTGCAAGCAGTGTTAAATTTACGGGTTGGAGTCTATGATCTTAAAGGTCTTCTCCAACCTAAAAGATTCTATGGATGCTGGAGCAACACTTGCTCTGTATTTATCTGCATTTTCCCCTCCTGCGTGCATGTTGAAGCAAAAAGAATAATAGAAAAAAATAAAAAAAAAAAGATAAACAAATTGATGACCTGGGCCCCCCATCAAGTGAAGTGAGTTGAAATCCAGCCGTAAACTTTAGCGGGTGCATGAGTTGCACAGGGGACTACAGCCACTTCCTTACTCGTTAATTAATTAATGTGTTAGCTCAGGGTTGCTGCTGGCAGAAGGGGGTTCATACATTAATGACAAAGACTTTTCTCAAAGTGGTGTGCAAAGACGGAAGGACAACAATTCCCAGGAAAGGCGGCTCTCTCGGGAAATGGGTTTGTATTGAATTTATTTGCCACGTGTATTGGGATAGGGTAGAAAAAAGATTGAAACCCACCATGGAAGGAAACTTATTTAGAGTAGGGGCTGCGCAGCACTTATGTACACAAGCGTCAGAAAAGCAGTTTACCTGGCTGGGTGGATTTTGTGCTGGTTTCTCTTCTCCTTCGGGTTGTATTTGGAGATGGCACACGCAGAGGTCATACGGGCAACTGGACGTGCTCTCGGTGTGCAAGCTACAGCGGCCACTGGAAGGACGTTCCTCTTCGCAGGGTGGGGGCAACGTGCATTGGAAGGCTTGCACGCACTGGGGGAGGGAAGGTTGCCCTTCCAGTAGCAGGCAAGTTTGCAGTGAAATTGATGTGGTTGCGAGAAGGATTTGTCAGGATTAGTGCTCATGTCCTGTCCAGTTTCTGCATGCTGTCCCCCAAAATGAACAGTGGCAGGTACCCGGCACCTACATGCACCAGTTCTGCAGAGAAGTCAAGGACTGAATGAGCAGTCACAGCAAATGTCCCTTTTCACTGCTGGATGTTGTTTCTTGGTGACAGCATTCGGGTATCCTTCAGGAGCCACAAGAGCTGTAGAAAAGGCTGAGGACAGGGCACTGCACTGAGCCAGAGCTTGTGGTTGATCTCCTCCTCTTATCTTCAGTGTCTGTTTATTCTCCATGGATCTCAGGGCTGGGCTGTGAAATTTTGAGTCCAAAATTTCCTTGTTCCCTCAAATCCTCACGAACTTGGGACAGAGTCTGGTTTTCCCCATCTGCCTGTGGGATGCAGCTGCTATGAGGGACCTGAGGTTTGATCCTGCTGTAACATCTTCCTTATGCCGTAGGTGGACAAGCGGGGGACCTCTGGTTTGCAGCTACTGGAACACCATGAAGTGGTTTCAGGTCGGCGTCGTCAGCTGGGGAGAAGATTGTGCAGAAATGCCAAACCATGAGATCTTAACATCTGTTTACAGCTACCGAGACTGGATCGAGACCGAGACAGCCATAAGGGGGAAACCTTTCTTCATTGAAGGCATGGATAACAATGCAAACGCCAGGCTGGTTCCTTCCAGGGCTGAGACACATCTGGTGTTTCTTGAGTATTTTTTCCTTTTATTTATCTCTTTAATAGCACTTAGATTACTCTAGAGAAGATTTTTCTAAACATAATAAAAGTCAGAACTACCATCTCGTTCTTCTTTTGCTGCTGACCCATATAGTTGTGTCTCAGGTCAAACTGCTCCACCTCACTGATGTGGACACAGACACCAAAATGAGACACCACATTGAGACAGGGAAGCGATGGAGAGGCCGGAGAGATGAAACGAGAGAGCCGGGACACAGACAAGAATCATAGAATGATAGAATCATAGAATGGTTTAGGTTGGAAAGGACCTTGAAGATCATCGAGTTCCAACCCCCCTGCCATAGGCAGGGACACCTCCCACTAGACCAGGTTGCCCAAGGCTACGTCCAGCCTGGCCTTGAACACCTCCAGGGATGGGGCCTCAACAACCTCTCTGGGTAACCTGTGCCAGTGCCTCACCACCCTCAAAGTGAAAAACTTCTTCCTAATGTTCAATCTAAACCTGCCCTCTTCCAGTTTGAAGCCATTCCCCCTTGTCCTGTCACTCCATGCCCCAGTAAAAAGTCCTTCCCCAGCTCTCCTGTAGGCCCCCTTTAGGGACTGGAAGGCCGCAATAAGATCACCCCTGAGCCTTCTCTTCTCCAGGCTGAACAGCCCCAACTCCTTCAGCCTCTCCTCATAGGAGAGGTGCTCCAGCCCTCGGATCATCCTCGTGGCCCTCCTCTGGACACGCTCCAGCAGGTCCATGTCCTTCTTATGTTGGGGACTCCAGAGCTGGACGCAGTACTCCAGGTGGGGTCTCACGAGAGTGGAGCAGAGGGGCAGAATCCCCTCCCTCGCCCTGCTGGCCACACTTCTTCTGATGCAGCCCAGAGAGAAGCCATACTCTTCTGAAAAACACAGGTTTTCCACGCTGGTGGGTCACATTAGGCCCAGTTATTTGCTAAGCTCACATGCGAAGACAAGATGTGGCATCTGAAGGAGCTGCACGCCTCAGAAAGCTGAAACCCTAAGAAAGGTCTTAGCTTATTCCGTAGCTCAGCTGTTGGTAGGATAGTTCTGGGTTAATACATCTTACAGCTAATTATTAGCTGAACTAATGTATCTTCTATCTTGCTAAGAGCATCTTCAGAGACCACAGCAGCTGCTCAGGTGATATTTCAAGCTCCTGGGACATGACTACATGTCAAATTCAGTGTCTCCTTAAGCTAGAAAAAGGACGAGAAATCTTTTGGGCAGTGTTGGAAAGCGTAGCATCATATAACTAATCAGTCTTTTTTTACCTGACTTGCAAACGCTGGGTTTCGGTTGTTAAAGGCAAGAGTGAAAAATCTGTCTAGCTGAAGAGAACTGTTTCTGACCTATCCGTAAAATGCTGTCTGTAGAAACCCCTTGACTTTGTAATTAGCCAAAATTAATCCCTTGCAAATAAGTGGTAAATCAAAAGGAAGCAGCATTTTTTTGCTCTTTTAGAGGCCTTTTACATGCATTGCTGAGGGGTCCGCATCCCAGCCTGAGGGATGAACGGGTCCTTCACGCAACGCATGGACCTTCATTGCTTCTCCAGCATTGCAAGAGGCGTTCTGGTGTTTGCAAGGAGGTTGCTTCTCTTGGAAGTGATGGGGAAGGAGGCAAGCAGCAAGGTCTCCGTCATGTCCCACCTTTGCAACAGCATAAAAGCACCTGTAATTTGCAGCGATGATAAAACTCAGTGAATGTGCAACGGGACAGAACCTCACAAATTGGTTTTAATTACCTTGATATTTTCTGGCTAGCTGGTGGAGAAGCCTTGTAAATGAGAATTAATTCATCTACCTTAAGCTAATGCAAACCCATCTTGGCATAAAAGTCAGACTTTATTTTCTGTGTTATCTGAGCAGAAAATAATGCTTAATTATTATTAGTTCTGAGTAATGCTTATGAAAATTGCTCCACATTAATTTCACATGGCTGACTGGCTAATGGATGCATAAGGGTCTTGTAACCCTTTGCAAAAAGACTAATAAAAGCTAAAAACAAGGGGAATATATTACTTTAGCAGCTATTAGTAGTAGACAGTGTCTGCTGGCATTAATACCTATATTTATTTTCCTTTCTATTAATAATATATCAACAGATTCTAGAAGCTGTGGCAGGCGCTGGACATCAGGAAATATTTCCTAATGCTGCAATCTATTCAGCTGCAGAATTGTTTCCCCCAAAGGAAATGAGAGATGTCCTCCTGCTTGAATTATTCTAATGTAGGGATTGTAGGAAGCACTTTCTTGTACAGCCCAAGGCACGGAAAAAACCTGCCCTTACAGGGAACGGCGAAAGGACCCGGTGGGTCTTTTCCATCAGCAGCATTTGCAAACTGGCAGCGGTCGGTGTGAAATGTAGGCGATGCGACTTAGTGGTTACAGCAGGGCACTGCTGCTATGGGTTTCGATCCATCCTGCTGCTCGTTTACTCAATGGCTTCGGGGAAAGAAAGTTTGTGCCTCGTACCTCAGTTTCCCTACTTGTAAATTGAGGTAGTGAAAGTGATTCATTTTGCTACATGGAAGCATTAGTTTTGCAAATCAAGACCAGCTATGTAGCTGCAAAGGAATAAACAGGAAAGAGACTTTTTTGTCCTTATTTAAAACATCATAAAATTCATTAAAGCAAATTCGTCTTTGCTACTACATACACTGTTCAATAATTAGGGTGAGAAAGGAAATGTTTTTTTAATATTTCTCTGCTGTGAGTAGGTCTGATGAAAGCACGTCGATGCTGTGTCTTGCTTGAAAGGTATTTGTGTTTTGAGAAAGCACATCGCTTTTGAGTATAGATTTGATGGGAATGCGTTGGAGTCATGCAAAATCAAAATGCAATATATCGGCTTTGCCATTAACATCTCAGTGTGACCCATTAATTTTCTAAGCTTTATAACATTGGTGTACTATGTTTCTTATGTTATTGTATTCTGTATTTGTAGGTTTAGATCATCTAAGTGAAAACTTTCCAAACTGAACTACCTCAACTTTTTATACTTCAGGCAATACTTTGGGATGTCCACTTTTTGTCTTTAATTTGCAGCTCATTTCTTATTGCCACTTCCCTCTTTCCAAATACCTCTTCTTCATGTCCAGTCAACCCAATGGAGAGCATCGAGCAGTCTGGGCAAAAGAAATGTGTCTCTTTCAATACCCTTTGCTCAATGAGCAAAGCTGGCCAACAGAAAGCAAGAGGCTACCGCATGGAGCATGATGATGCAAAGCAGGGCACCAAAATACAGGTTTTGTTCTCAACACTACACCTTTAGCAGCAAATACTAGAAGAGAAGGCGTCTATGGAAATGCTTAGAGACCCAAGGAAACATCCATAAGAGGATTCAAGGGACAAAACTATGAGGATATGGGTATGCAAGGAGACAGAGAAGAGGCCTCACTTGAACCTTTTGCTAAGGAGATAAGAACAAAAGCACCTCCCATGACTACTGGAAGGCAGAAATTTAAAATCCTCTATACCAAAGTAATTTTGGCTTGGTTCTGCAGAAATTAAGGGCCCTGTGTACATATATGTGTGTTTCCCTGCCTGCCCCATCCCAGCTGGCTGTTTTTACACAAGTTTGAGCAGAGAGATGGAAGATTTGAGGATGATGGTGTTCATGCAACTTTGGCAGCTAGAGCTGGTTGCAGAGAAGTGCGGAGGGCTCCAAGTAAGAAGGAAAATCATGTGGCTCCACCTCAGAGAAGGAAGGCTGGAAGAACATCAATCCATGGTCACAGAACATAGAATCATAGAATGGTTTGGGTTGGAAGGGACCTTAAAGATCATCTAGTTCCAACCCCCTCTGGCATGGGCAGGGACACCTCCCACCACCCCAGGTTGCTCCAAGCCCCGTCCAAACTGGCCTTGAACACCTCCAGGGATGGGACAGCCACAACCTCTCGGGGAAACCAGGGCCAGTGTCTCACCTCCCTCACAGTCAAGAAATTCTTCCTGGTATCTCATCTAAATCTCCCTTCTTTCAGTGTACAACCATTCCCCCTCGTCCCATGGCTCCCCTCCTTGATCCAGAGTCCCTCCCCAGCTCTCCTGGAGCCCCTTTAGGCACTGGAAGGGGCTCGGAGGTCTCTGCGGAGCCTTCTCTTCTCCAGGCTGAACCCCCCCAACTCTCCCAGCCTGTCCTCCCAGCAGAGGGGCTCCAGCCCTCGCAGCAGCTCCGGGGCCTCCTCTGGCCCCGCTCCACCAGGTCCATGTCTCTGCTGTGCTGAGGCCCCCGAGCTGGAGGCAGCACTGCAGGGGGGTCTCCCCAGAGCAGAGCAGAGTGCAGCAGAGGGGCACAATCTCCCCCTCGCCCTGCTGGCCATGCTACTGGGGATGCAGCCCGGGATGCCGGGGGCTCGCTGGGCTGCCAGCGCATGTTGCCGGCTCATGGTAAGCTTCTCATCCACCACCATCCCCAGGTCCTTCTCCTCAGGGCTGCTCTCCATCCATTCTCCACCCATCCTGGATTTGTGCTTGGGATTGCCCTGACCCACGTGCAGGACCCTGCACTTGGCCTTGTTAAACTTCATGAGGTTTGCACAGGTCTACCTTTCCAGCCTATCCAGGTCCCTCTGGATGGCATCCCTCCCCTCTAGCATTTTGAATGCTCCACACAGCTTGGTGTCATTGACAAAGTTGCACTCAATCTCATCATTCATGTCGCTGACAAAGATGTTAAACAGCTCTGGTCCCAGTATCGACCCTTGAGGAACACAACTCATTATTGATCTCCACTTGGACATTGAGCTGTTGACTGCAGCTCTTCCAGTACAGTCATCCAGCCAGTTCCTTATCTACTGAGTGGTCCATCAGATTCTTGTCTTTAGACACAAGGATAACGTGCGGGACGATGTCAAATGTGTTGCACAACTCCAGTTAGATGATGTCAGTTGCTCTTCCCTTATCCACCAATGCTGTAATCCTGTCATAGAAAGTCATCAAATCTGTCAGTCATGATTTGCCCTTAGTGAAGCCACATTGGTTGTCACCAATCACCTTCTTATTTTCTGTGTGCCTTTGTATAGTTTCCAGGAGGATCTGCTCCATGATCTTGCCTGGCCCAGAGGTGAGACTGACTGGCCTGTAGTTGCCTGGGTCTTCCTTTTTTCCGTTTTTAAAAATGGGGGTTATGTTTCCCCCTTTCCAGTCAGTGGGAACTTCACCAGACTGCCACGACTTCTCAAATGTGATGGATAGTGGCTTAACAACTTCATCCGCAGTTCCCTCAGGACCCACAGATCAATCTCATCAGGTCCCATGGACTTGTGCACCTTCAGGTTCCTTAGGTGGTCTTGAACCTGATCTCCTACAGTGGGCAATTCTCCTGGATTGCCTATGCCCTGTTGTGTTGTCCCTCCAACAGATATTGGGGGGGTTGAAGTCCCCCATGAGGACCAGAGTTTGTGAATCTGAGCTGTTCCCATCTGTCTATAGATAACTACTGCTGTAGAAATCCAACCTTTATTCAGGGTGATGATCCCAGACCTCTCCCCCAGCTTGTCCTCAGTAGATGTGACGTGGGTGATCTGAAGACAAAGCAGTTCCCAGCGTGATCCTTTTAGAGGGACTGAGATTTACTATTTTCTCCTTTTCCAGCCTGTACTTCCTCACAGGGGTAAGACAGAATGAAATGCATAAGCTTGTCTTCTCTTGCTCCCCTCAGCATCTGGGGCACCTCTCTGTCCCTCTGAGGAGAAGGCAGAGGGAACACATGGCTGTGACCATGGCTGTTGGCATCCATTTGTCATTTCATATGCACTGCATGGAGTCTTCTGACTTTGTGTACGTGTCTTTAGCTGTCTGACTTCAATGCAAGCAAAATGTCAGAGGGTTTATTTTTCTCTCATATTTTTGTGTGCCTACCAGGCGATGAGTGAAAAAACACGTGTGGATATGATAAAAATCATTGGTCAGCTCTTTAATTGTGTCCTTTGTTGATAGTAAAGCAGATTAAAGCTGGAGACTGGAAGCTGCAGAGGATCAGCACCCATTCCCACATTTCCCGGCGACATCCCAAGTGGCTTTCTGGACAACCCAATTTCAGGCGAAGGACTCAGTTTCATAAGCATGAGAATAATTAAAAGCCAGGGACATCTCTTGGGATGCACCAGTTGCAATAGTGATTAATCACTGGTGTTAACTAAAGTGAAGATAGCTCTGGGACAGAAAACACTACTGACAGTATTGAACCACTTGATTTGTTCAACAGCTGCTGAACGCTTCTGTTGTTAGGCTGGAGAGCTGCTTGAAGTAGGTGGATTATGGTCTGGAGGAGAGCCTGGCTTTGGGATGAATACAGGAGGGAGGTTGGCAGCCCTTGACATGCCTAACTAAGGCACTGACACCCCTAAACGCACCCCAGAAATACAACCACGCCTTTCCCTGCAATGTGGGAACACTCAGGCGTGACGGATCCATGCTGAGCAGTGCCCATCCTTTGCGCAGTGGTTGTTCTTGTTGACCTTGAAGAAACACCTATTCTGCCTGAGGGATTTTGCTCAGTTGCCATTTTTACTCTTTGCCAGGGAAACCCCTCTGGTTTTGGCTTCTCTGACATAGCATAGTCAGCCCACACTGCTGATCATGGATGGCTTCTCTAAGCCATGCTTGATGTGCCCGTGTACTTCAAGAGCACCAGCTTGACCACCTCTGGGCAGATCATACTTCCTTCCTGGTCTGACACTGGTGTGCATCACTCCTGGTGGTTATTAGGGCTTGCAAAATGAACTAGCTGGCAGCAACTGAGCTTACAACACCCTGCAACACCACAAAACGTCCTCTTATTGGGTGTTTCCAAGTGTCTTCAAAGTATCTGCCTACCATGTCCTTTTCTGAGAGGTGTCTTGTGCTTGCTAACACTGCTTGTATTCACAACTGGTTGCTTTCTTCATGTCTCGTCATGACCCACTGCTTCAGGGGCTCTTTAATACGCAATTCCACTTTGTTCCCACAGCCCAGACCCCTCAATGATTTAGCAAGTGGCTGCAGAGGAGGCACTGCATTTGGCTGCTCTGCTGGCAAGGGTGGGCTTCAAGACACCGCTGGAACGTAGAAGTTCCTCCTCCTCAAGTCTTTTGAATTTTTACGTCTTAAGACTTACTCTGCAGACATTAATCACAACATAAGAAACTCCAGAGGTAACCCATGTGCCTCCAAATTAGGGAAATGGGGAGGAAAGGATGATACGATGGCTTAGGCACTGAATGCAGACACAAGGGCATAAATTCAGCTCTGCAGCGACCTTGTGAGATCCTACAGGAGCTCCGTGGGTTCACATATGAAGAGGAGTAACTTTTGAAAATTGAGACAATCAGTTGTGAGCCACCTGAAATGCCTTTGGACAGCTATTGGGAGAAGAAAGCTTTTCTCTTTGTCCTCTTTGATCATAATGGGAGACAATTTGAATGCCCTTGTGCCTTGACACATAGGTGGGAAGGAATTTTCTCACGACCAATGTGAAAAGCATTGCTTCAGCCTGGGATGCATAAGAATTTGGGTAAAAGATAGGAAAGAGAGGTTTTTCCCCGAGGATGGTCATCCTGAGTAAAAATTTTGGGAGCAACCTTGGTCTGAGCCGAATCATGGGAAAGGGCCAAGGGAACAATAGGAAACGGTCTGTCGACTATGAGCACGAGTTTACAAACAACCCCTAAAACAGTGTGCTGGGCTAGTAGTCTACATATTCCTTTATTTTGAGCTGCACTAATAATTTGCCCTGCTCTGCAGCTTCTTTTGGTCAGACACTCAGCCTAAAAGTGATGCTAGACAGAGCAGAGGGCTTTGTTCGGGTGGGAGGGGACCCAGGAGGGATGCAGCAATTCAGGGGCACCGGGGAGGCGTGGAGAAACCGCCAGCCGTCCGAGTGTCACTGCCCCAGCCCCGCTCACAGCAAGCTCCGAGGAGGTGGAGTGGGAAGCTGGATGTGTAGAGGAGCATGAAGAATCACAACGTGTTTATTCAAGGCGGGCCCGATTGATGGGCGCCTTGTGATGAGAGGTTTATTTTGCGGATGAATGAGCGGCTGTCGCTCCGTTTGCACGACTGGTAATATCAGAAAGAAGCCATTCGTGCAGAAGAGACCCTCCCGGCAAATGCGTGTTATCACATCCAGGGTGCCTGGGGTATGGGCTCAGGGTATGCTGCCACTTGCAAATATCTCTGATGCCCCACGTTTGAACCCGTTTCCCGGAGGAACCTGGCACACCACGTCCTTCAGGGGAATTTAATTCTCTCCAACATCCTCCGCACACTGCCAGATCTCAGGGTACGATCTTTTATTGTTTGTCCAGTATCAGGAGGAGCCAGATCTTGGGCAGGACCTTCATACACTGCGTACTGGCTCTGGCTGGGATGGAGTTAGCTTTCTTTGTACCAGCCCATATGGTGCTATGTCTTAGATTTGTGACCAAATCAGTGTTGATAACACACTGGTCTTATCGACTCCAGTGAGCAATGCTTGTGGAGCACCAAGGTTTTCTCTGTTTCTCATGCTGTCCCACCAGTGAGTCAGCTGGGGGTGCACAAGAAGTTGGGAGGTGACACAGGCAGGACAGCTGTCCCCAGTGGACCACAAGGATAGTCCATGCCATGGAATGTCAGGCTGAGCCATAAAATCTTGGGGAAAGAAGGAGGAATCATAGAATCATAGAATGGTTTGGGTTGGAAGGGACCTTAAAACATCATCTAGATCCGAGCCCCCTGCCATAGGCAGGGACACCAGACCAGGTTGCTCAAAGGCCCGTCCAACCTGGCCTTGAACACCTCCAGGGATGGGGCAGCCACAGCTTCTCTGGGCAACCTGGGACAGTGCCTCACCACCCTCAGAGTGAAAAATTTCTTCCTGATATCCAATCTAAATCTCCCCTCTTCCAGTTTGAAGCCATTCCCCCTCGTCCTATCACTACATGCCCTTGTGAAAATTTGGGGTTATGGCATTTGCCTTCCCAAGTATCACTAAGCATGGTGAAGCCCTGCTTTCCTGGGGATGGCTGAATGCCTGCCTGCCGGTGGGAAGTAGGGAATGCATTCCTTATTCCGCTTTGCTCGCGCGTGCTGCTTTGCTTCACTTTTATCTCAACCTGTGAGATTTTTGCCTTTACACTGGATCCTTCACTTGCATTTTGCTGCTATTGTTAAAGCGCCCCAAACACGTGCGCCACCAAGGATGCATTTAAAACTGTTCCTGCAGTTTGGTTCTTGTAAGGTCCAGGTGGCTCTGTTATATTTCCCCTGCAACAAGCATACAGATTTTGTGGCTTCATATCTCTGACAACCTAAATGGCACCGAGGCCCCTTCTCCAGCCCCCAAACCAACTGGCAGGATCCTGCCTGATCCATACGGTTAAACTCTCAGCCTCCAAATCACGGTGGCTGATCCAAACTGCCTCCTGGCAATGGTCCCTGGCCTGTGCTAAGCTGGGATGTGTTTGGGTTGAGGCTTGTTATTTCGGGCTAAAGCAGGGCCAGGGCTATCAGTGAACCATGTAGAATCATAGAATCATAGAATGGTTTAGGTTGGAAAGGACCTTGAAGATCATCGAGTCCCAACCCCCTGCCATAGGCAGGGACACCTCCCACCACACCAGGCTGCCCAAGGCCACGTCCAGCCTGGCCTTGAACACCTCCAGGGATGGGGCCTCAACAACCTCTCTGGGCAACCTGTGCCAGTGCCTCACCACCCTCACAGTGAAAAACTTCTTCCTAATGTTCATTCTAAACCTGCCCTCTTCCAGTTTGAAGCCATTCCCCCTCGTCCTATCACTCCATGCCCCAGTAAAAAGTCCTTCCCCAGCTCTCCTGTAGGCCCCTTTTAGGGACTGGAAGGCCGCAATAAGATCTCCCCAGAGCCTTCTCTTCTCCAGGCTGAACAGCCCCAACTCCTTCAGCCTCTCCTCATAGCAGAGGTGCTCCAGCCCTCGGATCATCCTCGTGGCCCTCCTCTGGCCACGCTCCAGCAGGTCCTTGTCCTTCTTATGTTGGAGACTCCAGAGCTGGACGCAGTACTCCAGGTGGAGTCTCACGAAGGTGAGCAAGTTCCTGTACCACTCAACCCTGTTTGATTTACCAGTGCGGCGCTGTAGCTTGGGCATCGCTCCCTCCTCCCAACCCTCCTTCTTTCCCAGCTCTTCTGCCAACGATCCCTGCTCTGCAGCCATCCCAAACATCCTCCTACCAGCCCGGCAGGCTCACTCGAGTCATGAAGCCATTGTTCAAATCCTCAAATGGGCATAAAAAGTACGGTTTGGTGTTCTGTTTTTCCCCACTGGGTTTAGAGGCACACTGAGTCACTGTTGAAAAGGGCTTTGACCGACCTGCTGCCTGCCGTTACGGGAAGAGGTTGCATCACAAACTTTTCCGTACCACCTACGTTCCTGCTCGCCTGCCAGGATTTCAAAGCAATCACTGCACAATTACAGGCTAACTATACAATAAAGAAAAGGGAATGGTACCGTCCCACTGTGATCTCACGGAGAACCACAGAACTGTTCTTTAATAAAGGTAAATCGGTTTCTGCTTTGCTGCATAATGAGCCTCTGATGATTTCAGCAGGAGAAATCCCAATTAGAAATGGGTGGAAAAGGGGCGTCCCATCTTGGGAGCATGTTGGAAAGCCTGAGAATTTTTCCTATTGTGCTTTGTGGTTAAACTGAAGCTTTTACATTAAAAAAACCCGCCTTGAATTAACCAGGCACAATGCTGCAAAGCAGGATTCAAGCCTTCCTACCCCCTTTTTTCACCTGCTACACTCTAGCGAGAGGAACATCACCTTCCACCCCAGTTATGATCCAGAGCATTAGTGTATGGGCAGTTTGGTGGTGGGATTCTCTGTGGGAGCTGTTCTGCTTCGTACGAATGACTATTTGCAAGGATAAAAGGGTAAGAGATTGACATATTTCTGATATAATTTTCAAAGAAATTAAAAAAATCCCGAGGTAGCTGCGGTAGTGAAGGAGAAGCAAAGGCATCTGCTGGTTCAACCTGAACCAGACCCCAGAGAGGGTTGTAGGAACCACAGACCTGCATTGTACCACTTGTAGGTGCATTCTGTCACTAAATAACGATGGTGTTAGCCAGGAGGCGATCTCACAAGGCCACACAGCCTGTCTTGGCTAACTTCAGGCTATGAAGCACTCTCCCTGCCCCATACGAGTGCCCCCAACCCAACTGCCTCTTGGAAAATGACCAACTGAATATCTCCAAAGATGTGGCCTCCTGCATGGGAGTGGGCACCTTCTTCCCCACATGGGAGGTGGTTTTCATGGGGCATTGCCTATGGAGCCTGCAGAGCAACAGGAAAAAAAAACCCACCCTGCAATGTAAAACCCAAAGGGCCACGCTTGGAGCAATGGCTGTCCTTACTTTCTCCACCAGGAGCAAGCTCTTGCAAGTTGAATTTATGTATCTAACTTCAAGCTGAATTTGCATACCTAGTTATAGTTTATTGAGTGTATTTCTGCCCAGACTTTTATGTGGGAATGCTTGGAGGTTGAGCACTGTCTTCTTCTGGAAGATTTGCTCAGCGACACAAGCAGGGACAGCAGCACTGTGGGTCAGCTGAGCTTAAGTAGAAAGGAAGGGGCACAAGGAATCTTCCCTTCCCTTCCCTTCCCTTCCCTTCCCT
>VUYV01000389.1:451559-569871 GCA_008711295.1 Anarhynchus alexandrinus | reverse complement strand
TTCTGCTTCAGTTATCACCTGCATGACATAAACATGTCTTTTAGGCAAGGAAAATGCCTCTCTTCCTCCCTTTCTCACACACCTGCTCACACACACTATAAAAATTTCTTGTTTCATCTGGTAAAATGTTGGCAGGTGCATTGCTGTCCTCCCTGACAGGTCCCCTCCAGAAAGACATCCAATTTCGGTCACCAAGCAGCCTGCAGAAGCTTTGTCTCTTCATTCCAGGAGCGGATTCGCAACTGCGTGTTCATCACTGCTCTGATGAAATGGGGAAAGACCTGTCTGGCAGGGACCAAGAGACTGACGTTTTGCTGAAATTGCGGGTGATGTCCCTGAACAGAGGAAAAGACCACGTTGGATGGGGTTTTGAGCAACCTGGTCTAGTGGAAGGTGTCCCTGCCCATGGCAGGGGAGTTGGAACTAGATGATCTTCAAGGTCCTTTCCAACCTAAACCATTCTATGTTTCTATGATCCAAAGGGAGACGTCTGAGACCTCTGTGTAAGATCTGTGTAGCTCTTGGGCAGAATAAAAATAGAAGGGAAATTTAGCAGGGCATTATTTCTGAGTTCATGCTACACAACAGTGTATTTAAGCTTCAGACAACTCTTGAAGTTCAAGACAACAAAGTTTCATCCCATCAAACAGCAGAAGACTGTTTGGTAAGCAGAAGTTTTCCTGTACAGGCTTAGCAAAGCATCTGGGGTGCATATACAGAACAGCCGGGCAATGGGACAATCCTGGTGCGTCACCTGCATTTTCCTGGTCTCACTTGGGTTATATCAGTAACAAAAAATATACCCCTGAGGTGGGAAATAATGAAAAGGACAAAACATGCTGCATTTTTTCTCCAGTGAGCTTCTTTGAAGTGTAACAGGATCACTCGGGGCCTGATTCTTTTAAGATTTGCAGCACAGATTTTCCACGGGCTTGGCATCTGCCCCTGAGGAGCGATGTGGCCCCTCAACGGGGCAGTGAGAAGACAGGGAAGTTCCCGGTTTGAAGCTGTTTGAGGGGATGCGTTGCAAGGGTGAAGGAAAACTTCAGCTCAGTCCCTGGGAATTCTTCTACAGCCAAGAAATCCGCATTGTTGGAACGAGTCTCCCAGAGGAAGTGATTGAAATATCATCGTGTGAATCATATCTGTAACAAGGTTGGGCTTTAGGAAACAAACCTTTGCTGAACCCTGGGAATAGATGACCTAAAAAGACTCTTTTTTCATGCAGGAATGACCCTTAGCAGCCCATGTTAATTGAAGGATGATGATTTTGGAGGTCCAGCAGGTCTGGGTCATCCCACAACATTACCTGTCACCAACTGTGCTGCACAAGGTGCCTCAGTACAGCTGTAGGATGGCTCTTCTGCTATTTAGAGAGAGTTGAGCCACCTCAAATGATGACCCTTGTGGTGATAAAAACTGCACGTGGCGTATTCTCATGGTGTGGCTGATGCGCGGTGTTTGCTCAGAGCAGCTGTAGTCAGAGACCCGTCACTCTTTGGGCAGCGATGGGGCCGCAGGGACAGAAGACACAGGGGAAGCAGGCAGGTAGGTTTGAGGTCCTGCTCTGGGATAGTTGGTGGCTTGTACGGGGATGAGAAAGGATGTTTGGAGGGAGGCCAACAGTATGGGAAGATGAGTGTTGTGGTGGGGTGAGGAGGTTGGACTGGGCCATACCACAACATCTCTGGGGTGAAAAGTGTCTGTGAACTCATTTAGGATCTGGACCGCAGGTCTTGCTTAAGGCTGAGCAGGGGTCGATTCCGGAGATACTTTCCGTGACGCACCTTGCTCTGTGCTATTACTTCTACCATCATTTCCATGTTGCCCCTGTCCAGACTGTTATGTCAAGGACTACGTATAAAGACAGCAAAAAGGCAGTCTGCTCCAAGGAGATTAGAATCTGCATGCACCTTCCATGAAATTACGGAAACAGCTGACGCATACATGAGGTATCAAATACGCCCCAAAGCTTATTATCCATCTTAATGGGCGGAAGTAAGAATGCAAAAACCACCTAAACTGCTGTTTATTAGGTAGCTTTAACAAATATCTATTTTTTCAGTAGTCCCTCCATCCTGCCAGACATCCTCACTGCCTGCCTCAGCTCAGTCCCACCGAAGCAAACATTAACAGCTCATCCAATTGCCTATATTTAACACTCCAAATCTGGCACAGATTTATACCAGCGCTGGTAACAATGGCATTGAACACCTGTCGGTGACTCCATTTGCCCAGGGATTCGCTTCGTTCCATGCCGTGTGTTTAATAATTCCTGCGAACAATGGGACAAATAAACATATTTTTTTTTGCTTAGCTCTTACTCAAGCCAACGCCACTGTCCAAATTGTGCATGAGAGGCCTGCAGAGGCTGGTGGTTGTTTCCTAGACTTGTCGCCTCTTTCCCTCAGAAACGACGTTGTCAGCAGCTCTGCGCTCAGAGAGGGCATTTACCACTTGTATGTAAGGAAGGAAGAAGGAAGAATGAGCAGGAAAGGGGCAGCGTCGTGCGGGGCTCTGAAGGCAAGGATGATAAATTCGAACTTGAAGCGGTGGATGTCAGAGAGGTCTTCTAAGAAAGGCTGATGCGGTCTGAGCAAAAAGGATGGGAGACACGGGTGGTGCGTGGCTGAGGTTGGAACAACCAGGGGTTACAAGAGCCAGCGTGGGAGGTGGGATCTGTTGATGGTTGACCAGAGGGAATATAACATGTTGCAGCTGTGTCCTGGGATAAAGTGTAGGAATGGGGATGGGGAGGATCGGTGCAGGTTGGCAGTGCTGTTTTTGGATGGGGAAAGGGCTTGGGAGGGAAGGCAGGTTGTGTCTGATGGGGAGAAGTTGGCTTCTCCTGGTGTCATCCAGAGAGCTGCGGAGAGCTGGTGGGTCTCTGACCCTCTGGTCAGCATAGGCCTTTGCATACTGTGAGTAAGGAACACATAGCAATATAATTCTCTGGCTAGTGATTTTCCAGACATCAATCAGTGCTTAATATTGCCTGCTCTTTCCACAGAAATGAGCTCTGCCCTGTGAGGTGGAGTAGCTGTGTTCCCCCAGTCACAGCTTGTGTCTTCTAGAAATTTGTGGATGGGCAAAAGCGGGTGTCTCAGCAGTGGCTCACCTGGAAGGATGGGTGATCTATTTCAAATGGAAATTTGGGGTCTTCAAATCTTGGATGCTTGAGGAAAGTTACTGACCTGAGCGGTGTGGTAGGACCTTTCTACCTGTCAGATCTGGAAGGGGATCCACCACAAAAGCTTGGAGAAGTTTTGCTGTTGACCTTGTGGGACCATGAGCTTGACAGTGGTCAAGGAGACAAATTCACCTTCACTCAGATCAACTGAACTCTGGGTTTACAAAAAAAAAAAAAAAAAAAAAAAAATTTTGGCAGGCTGTGTCTGTCCAAAGTCTGAATGAATAGAAACTCCAAAGGAAGCACCTGCTGCTAAAGGAAATCCAGGACAAGTTTTATTATCCTTTTTCACAGGTCTATTCAGGACTACATTAGGGGTTTCCTCTTTCCTTTTCTGGTACTTCACACTCATTCACAACAAAAAACATATTGTGCTTATGAATTATATTCCAGAGAATATAGCTGGAGCTTATAAAGGCCCTGGCCAAAGAATTTTATTTTTAACCTTACTCCCTTGCGGATTAATTTCTCAAATGAAAGCTTTGCAATTGTTTGGGGTTATTTTTCTCTCTTTTTCTTGGACGGGGCACAAGGGCAAATCCTGCCTGCGCAGCGTTAGCAAAAAGAGCCTCTCAAGGAATGAGGAGCAAAGGAGGTAAGTGAGGCTCTCGATGGAGCTCAGCTACGGGGAACAAATGGAAAATGCAAATGCAATTCCTTCTAAACCAGCAAAATGTTAGAAGGCCTCTGATTAAAGATGCATTGACCTCTCTGGTGCATGCAGAAGCCAATGGCATTTTTTCCATTTCTAATGTGCTGTAGCTCCACAGCACAAGGAGAGGGAAAACCCCCTTCGGCTGCTGAAGGCCACGTAAAGAGCAACTTTTGGGTTCGATCCTGAGACTATTTGGGCCGGTGGTGAGGTACCCAGGAGGCGCTGAGGAGTTTGCTTATCAAACACAGCTGCTCAGCGTAACATCTTCCGGGTACAGAGTACATAAAAGCTGGAGGGTGTGCAAACAACCCAAGTGTAACGCATGAGCCACTTGTCAACCAATATGTTTGACTTCGTGGGTCATTTTGCACCTGTGAAAAAGGGATATGACCTGATCCCTGAGTAGCCTGGGAAGGTTTTGCACCCTTCTGCACCGGGTTTGGTGCCTGAGAGGCAGCACCGGGCCCTCTGCGTAGCAAATATACTGTACCCCGTGAGTGCAAGGAGCTTGCTGTGCACGCACACAAAGCCTTTTCTCATTTTAGTTGTCATCTGTCCTTAAAAGTCTCCTTCTTGGTTTTAGATGCCCTTGTCCACCCCCTTGCCTCCACACCATCCAGAGGTCACGGCCCTGAATGCAGCCTGTCATTGCTGCCACCTTCCCCTGCCCCCCTGGGGGCTGGTTCTCCTTCTCACAGGTTACGTTTTGATTGAGAGACCTTTTTAAGAGAGGACACGGCCCTCTCTGCTTTTAAGCAGTAACCAGCACAAGTATTTCTTCTTCAGCCTGAGGCTCCTTGTTGCTACCGCAGCGGAAATAGTAAATTATGGCAATTAATGGTGGCATAAATCAGAAACCGTGACCAGACGAGGTCACTGAGGACTCGAGGGCTGCATCATACCAGTAAATTACCCCAGACAGGAACTCCTTCATCCGCACTGCTAAATAGTTTGAGAGTTTCTTGACATGATTTTGGCCCAGGCCAGCGACATAGACCCCAGGAATGGCTCTGTCATTAGCAAGGGCCAGCGATCAGCTGGCCATCTTGTGTGGAACCCTTGTCTGAAGGGTTAGAGGGCAACCATTGTGGGGACATGGCCAGGCAGCAAGTCCTGGCACTGGTTAGTAGAGATGCAGCCCGTTTTTAATGAGCATGGGCTCTTTTTTAATGAGTGTGTTAGCATGGAGATGGCATTTCTGTACAGGGAGGACATGCTCTGGTTCCCAGATTACCGTTGCAGTTCTCACTGCCCTTGATGCTCTTCACATTTCTTCCCTCGCAAGGTGTTAGCTACGGGTGTCTTAAGGTGTTGCCCCAGGGTCAAGCTGTTGGTCCTTGTGATTTCCAAATGGTGTCAGACACCGTGTCACTGAGCTGAGGTACGGCACAGCTCTTGCCCTCGCAGACAGCAGTCTCGGCTGGTTGGAAGGTGCAACACACAAAGCCCTGAACGTCCTTGCTGCAGGACGTTAGCACAACAGGGGCTTCGCTGTCCAGGTGGGATTGATTTTTCTTTCTCTCTTTGGCTTTTAGAATGGTTTCTGAGTGTTCTTGCTTGATCTTATTAGATGGCAAGAATGCTTCCAGATGTCCCCTAATACTTTGCAATATAGGAACTGGACATAGTTGAATATACAGCTTATTTTCTACCTTGACAAGTTGTATTACTCTTACCATAAGGCAGCTCTGCTGTTTTACAAAGTAATTTGAAATGTAAGAAATAAAGCCAGTGCCTAACTTGCATCTTGGCTGGGCAGGCTGAAAAAGAAATTGAAATCTGGGTTGCTTCTGAAATGACACCTTGGATTGATATTTCCATTTGTGGGCAGCCTGGACTTGGGCAGCTAAGGAATCCCACTTCTCCTTGCAGTACAGGGGTCAGACTGTCTTGTCTCCTTGCCACACAACACTGCCAAAAAAAAAGCCTCCATACTTTAGTTCTTTAGGTTTTTCTCCATCTCTGAACTGGTTGCCCAGGAACATCAGTGATGATGCAGGATGTTGCTGGAGACGGCAGATGTGATCCTGCACTTGTGTTTGACCACCACCTGTCCTTCTTTCATGGATGGGTTGATGCAGAAAGGAATTAGGGCCATGTGTACAAGGGGAAAAGCTAGTACCTACACATTGAGCTAGAAGTCAGATATGTCAGAGTGGAAGAAGTATAACCTGAGAGAGTTGTGGCTAGGAAGAATTATGCTTCAAGAGGAAAGATACTCCAATAAATAGTTTTTTAGTCGAGGTCGACTCCATTGCTTGCACTGGATGCATCAGTCAGAAGCAGCAGTCGTCAGTCTCTCCCATCTAGTCCTGGAGGCACTCAAAATTTCTGCAAGACCATTCCTCTGGTGCTTGGTTTCTCTGTCTGGGTATGTACAGAGTCATCACCATCCTGGTAAGCCTTGCCAGTGAGGCCATCCCCACCTATCCCACCCAGTGTAGCGCTTGACATAGTGGTCTCAAAACATATCCTGAAAAAAATGCTTTTTGCAAAGCATGGTTGCTCTGATTCCCACACTCTTGACATCCTCCTGCTCTACAGCTTTTGAGCTCTTGTTTTGAGCTCTTAGTCAGGAAGAGGGAATAGCCAGGGATTTATTTCGTAGCAGGAAAACGCATATCATCTTGTACTTTGCTCCTTCAGCTTCTTGTCTCAGGATTATCATGTAGGCAACCCAATTCAGTTCCCCACATGTAGATGCCTAGTGCCATTTGTGGTGAATTCTAGACCTGTGAAGATGGGTTGGACAACCTCAGGGATGTCGTATGGCACTAGGCAATTATTTGTAGGTAACCGAATCCTGTCTTTCACCTCTGCTGGCTATAATGAGGGCTTAGATGAAGTCACACATAGATGTCTTCTTGCAGACACCTCCACTGATATAACTTCAGTTGCCTAAAGAGAGGCCATGAGAGCTGTCAGAGATACTCCAGGGATCTGCATGGGACAGCTGTGACACAGGGCTTAGAAGGGAGGTACATCTCTCTGGATCTGCAGTGGTGGGCCATCCAATTTAGACCTCAGATGCAAAAGACCCTAAATAACTGTGTTAGGGTAACTGAGTCTTTCCCCTAATCTGGAATCCCACTCAAAGACATAGTTCCCCTCCATCCCACCATCCTATTAATCAAAAGGTCAAAATGTGGTGGTATGGAGCAGCTGTGTAACTTTCTTGAACAGTTCCTCTGTTTCTTGTCCACTTTTATGTCCCTTCTATATTAAAGACAGTGGGATTTTGAGTGTGGGGAAAATAATAGATGAGAGATCTTCATTTTACAACCAGAGAGGCCTACTGAAGTGTAATATTATTCCTGAAACAGAAAAGGCAAAGAATAAAACAGCTGACCTGGACAAGCACAGAGCTTTGTACACCTTTCTGCCAAGGGAGCTGGAGACCCACATCTCTCTCCGTCTTACCCTGCCCACACGCCCAGCAGCTCTCCTGCAACAGGGTTCTGTTGTCAAAAAACAACAGCAGCGTGGCATGAGCATCAGGGAAAGGTGCCCTGATATCAGAGCACAGCTCCCCAGGCTGTGGCCTCCAGATGAATCACAGAATCACGGGATGGTCAGGGTTGGAAGGGCCCTCTGGAGCTCCACCAGTGCCACCCCCTGCCAGAGCAGGGGCACCTCCAGCAGTGGCACAGGACGGCGTCCAGGCGGGTTTGGAATGGCTCCAGAGGGGGAGACTCCCCCACCTCTCTGGGCAGCCTGTGCCAGTGCTCTGCCACCCTCACAGGAGAGAAGGCCCTCCTCAGGTTGAGATGGAACTTCCTATGGTCAAGTTTGTGCCCGTTCCCTCTTGTCCTATCACTGGGCACCACTAAAAAAAAGACTGTTCCCATCCCCCTGGTACCCTCCCTTTAAGTATTGATAAATATTGATAAGATCCCCCCTCAATCTTCTTTTCTCCAGACTAAAAAGCCCCAAGTCCCTCAGCCTTTCACAGAATCACAGAATGGTCCTCATAAGAAAGATGATCCCCTAATCATCTTAGTAGCCCTTTGCTGGACCCTCTCCAGCAGATCCCTGTCCTTCTTGAACCGGGCAGCCCACAACTGTAAGTAATGCTCCAGATGTGGCCTCACCAGGGCAGAGTAGAGGGAGAGAATGACCTCCCTCGACCTGCTGGCCACACTCTTCTTGATGCACTTCACTTGGTGAAGCACCAAGGGGTGCTTCAATGTCCTCATGGCACACAAGTTACCTGCTGAATAAGTGCCTCCTCCAACTGTGCTTTTAAAGAAAACAACAGCCCTTGTTTCCCTTGAGAGACAGGGCACAGGCACCACAGCTCGTGGGAGTTGTAGGCTCTGCATCGCCATCATCCAGGCACTCCTCAGCTGTCTGGGGGCACTAGGACAAACTCTTGCCTTGTTGTTGCTGATGGCCTTGCTCCAGGCTGCTGGCCTTGATATGTTGTTCTACCAAAGCATGGCAGAAAGAATTCTAATACCTTCAAAAGCAATACATGTTACATTGAATAGTAAATGTTACCTCTGGGATAATAAATTCTACCTCTGGCCAGATATTGCATGTGGGAGGCAATCTTCCTATGCCCAGTTTGCATGGGACAATGTCCACCCTCCTTCACATCTCCTAGAGCTGGGTTTGAGTTGTGCAGCTGGGACAGGGATGCTTGTTTCAAAGGAAGCTTCAAAAGAAACCTCTTTGTGAGCGAGAGGTGGAGGCAAGGGCTAAAGGGACTGAGTCATGACTCCAAGGAGTGCTTCACAATTTTCCATGCTACAGACCATATCCTCCTCTCCGCAAAGACTTCTGCCAGCCAGGGAGAGCTTGTCATTTCTTTGAGAGATAAAAGATGAAGATTAGGCTGTCTCCCTCCTGTCTCCGCTGCCTAGGAAGTACCCAAAAGGCTGTTAGGACACAGCAGTTGAGTCTTTGCTGCATTCCTATAGGATGCAGAGAAGGAAGCACAGCCCATGGGGGAAAGCTGGGAGATGCTCCACTGAAGCTCACTGGGGTTTGTGGAGGGGCTGGAAAACAGCTGGAGCCCTTATAGAATAGAGGAGCTGAACAGTGATGAAGGAGATCCCCCTCTTTTATTTTGAAGTCACTTTTCAGATGAGAGACAAGGGTGCATCCTGCACTTATTTGGTGGGAGGGTGATGGTGGGGAATAATTAATATTTTCTGAATAATTAGTATTATCTGATATTTCTCCTGCAGCCTTAACAGAGGGGCTCAGAGCCCCACTGTGGTGGGTGCTGTATAGAGTCAGAGAGGAAAAGAGGCAGCTCCAGCATCCATTACCAAGGTCAAGGAAGGGCGAAGAGGTTCCCACTATTTTCTGTTTTGCTTCTGGGATTTAATTCAGATCAAGGAGGTGAATTTGGGGACACGCTAGATGAGTTCAGCAGCTGTGGCATTGAAATGCAGGGATCATAAATGGCAGGAGGAAGGGAAACCCAGTAAACAGTTTTCAGATCTCAACCGAGCGTTGCCTCTGAACTACAAAGACCTGCGAGAAAGTGGTATCAAACACCCAGCTCCTACTTTGACCCCTGCCTGAGGGGAAGTGAATCAATGTTGGGAAAATAGGGAAAGCAGGATGAGATTATCTACTGTATAAAAGAAGCTGGAAGAGATGGCTTGGGATATTTGTGTATTGAGGCTCTTTCCACGTCCTATTCCTTTATGGGGGGGGGTGTGCGCTATTGTACCTATTGTGGCAGATCGTTATCGGCCCTGTTTATCACGTTGGGTGCGGGGAATGTCAGATTGCTGAATGTCAGGTTGTTGACTGTTTTCATAACAGGAAGCTGCCTGCTGTCTTGCTGTGTTAAGGAACTCCCGTATGCACAATATTTTCCAAAACAACAGAAAAAAAAAAATTAAAATCTAAACACTCTGCTGTGGTTGGATGACTGCACGGACTCAGGCTTCTATTGTTCCTTGTAAGGCAAAATCCTGTACAGATAAATACACTTGATACGCATACGCCTGTTATTTCTTTTGTGTAAAGATACAGGAAATATGGCTGTTGTTTTGTCAAGATGAAATATTTCCCAACGCTCAAGCTAAATCTCGACACTTTCATCCGCGCTTGGGAGCCTGGAGAGCTGCCATGTTCAGGTGCAGGTGGGACGTGGGAGAGAGCCGTACAAGAGTGGGTTAGTCATTGCAACACCGAGCATCACGGGACCCGGCTTTTAAGTGCCTTCATCCCTGTGAGCTGAAGTTAGGCATCCGGCTTCCCCTCAGCACTGCACAGAGGGGATGGCCGATTCAGATTTCTTACTACAAAACTGTGTCTGCCTCTCCTCACTTGGAAAACAAGTGACCCAAATACCTCCTGGCTTCCTCAAACATCGAAATCGCAATGAATGGGTCTGGGAGCTGTAAGTAACCCTTGTGAGCTGCCCAAAAACCACAGAGTGGTCAGGGTTGGAAGGGACCTCGGGAGCTCATCCAGTCCAATCCCCTGCCAGAGCAGGGGCACCTCCAGCAGTGGCACAGGACGGTGTCCAGGCGGGTTTGGAATGGCTCCAGAGTGGGAGACTCCCCCACCTCTCTGGGCAGCCTGTGCCAGTGCTCTGCCACCCTCAAAGCAAAGAAATTCCTCCTCATGTTAAGATGGAACGTCCTATGCTCAAGTTTGTGCCCGTTCCCTCTTGTCCTATCACTGGGCACCACTAAAAAAAGACTGTTCCCATCCCCCTGGCACCCTCCCTTGAAGGATTTGTAAGCACCAATAAGATCCCCCCTCAGTCTTCTCTTCTCCAGACTAGAAAGCCCCAAGTCCCTCAGCCTTTCCTCATAAGAGAGATGCTCCAATCCCCTAATCATCTTAGTAGCCCTTTGCTGGACCCTCTCCAGCAGTTCCCTGTCCTTCTTGAACTGGGGAGCCCAGAACTGGACACAATACTCCAGATGCAGCCTCACCAGAAGGCAATCCCAGGGACACAATTTGCAGGGTGGATTTCTCACTTGGTCATTTTGGGCACAAGATATTGCAATTAGGGTGAGAGGAGGTCCTAAGCACCTTTGTTCGGGGTCCTGAACTGCTTGCTGGTTGTAGGCACCTAGACTGTTGGTTGCAGCAATGCACTAATGAAGCTCCTACACAAGTGGTCTCTGAGTGATAGTCACCCTGAATGGTCCAAAAAGCATGCAAGCACTGTGTGTGAAGCAAAGTACCTTTGACCACAGCCTGAGTCACTCTAAGGAATGCTAAACCTTAGCGCAATTAAGACATGTTGGTCTGAATCATCCCTAGGATGAGGAATTTGAACCTGAGTCTTCCCTAATCACTCTGACTGCTTTAATTGATGGACAGAGATGAGGACAAATTTTTTCTACAAGGCTAAAATAGCTCATAGGAAGACAGAGGGGGCACCTAAACTTGGGACATGGGGTCTGCATTCCCCAAGGGTTTTCTTATTAGACACCAAACAGTAGGGTGTTGAAACAGGGTCGGTGTGCTTTCAAAAATTGGTCAGAGCACTCCCTGGCTGCTGCTTCTGACTCCAGGTGTCCAGAATTCGGTCCATAAGATGTGTGCCTTCCCATGAGACCCCACAAGGCTGTCCCTCACAGACACGTGCTCTCTCTGTAGGATCATGGCACAGGCAGAGAGCAAGAGACATTGAATTAGCAAAGGGATTTCTTAAAAGTCCCTGCAAATTAAAGAGTCTTGGTACCAATAGAAAATGCAGTGTGCTTTCTGTATCTGCATATGTCCCTTGGGGTCAGCATAGTCATATTTCAGCCTGGATGAAATCCCCCTCTCCTCAGTAGTATAACCAAAATTATTAACTCAGGTAATTCTGAGCCTTTGCACAAAGCTCAATACACCTTTCAAAGGGCCTCTTCCCCCTCTCCAGTGACCAGGTAACCTCATGAGGCTGTCAACTCAGTGCAGGAGATGCTGGCAGAAAAGCTGGGCAAGTCTCCACGACTGGTTTCTAATCAAAAAGTCTGTGAGCAACCAACACCCCCCAACAGGGCATCAGCCCATGCTACTGGTACCCTCTCGCTGGTACCCTCTCACTGCTCTTTTGTTGGAAAAAAGATACATTCTCCCTTAGAACAAAATGTGGGAATTCTTGAAGGAGGAAATTTCCAAATCTGTACATAGAAATAATATATTTATTGGGGTTTAGAGAATTTTCGGAAGAAAATTCAGCCTGAGAGGCCAGCTCTGCTTCCTCAGCTTCAGCCATGCTGTCCAGGGACAGGGAAACTAATGATCCCGGGAGCCAAAGCTGAGCCAGACTCTTCAGAGCTTCAGAAACTTTGTAAAACATTGGGTCAATGGTGGTGGGGACCTCACACCTTCCACTTTCCTCCTCCTGAGGATCTCAGAGACGACGGCTGCATCCGTACTGCCGGGATGCAAATGCTGGAAGTAGACTAGCCATGCTGTTAAACTGGCAGAGGAACGGCACATGCTAGAATGAAACAGGGGGAAAAAAAAAAAAAATTCAAAAGAAGCCTTAAGAAGAAGGTGGACTCAATTACAGCAACCAAAATTCAAGCAAAATTGATTTTTACTTTGGGGTAGGGCAAGGCCTAGGAGCCCCTTCCACCCCATATTTTTATTATTTCCTGCTCATGTAAGAACAGAGCTGTTAAGACCCAGCGACACTGGGTCTGCCTTTGAATTATAGCCTTAAAGAGAAATATGATATACTCATATATATCGTACAGTCAGCAGAGGGCGTCCAATGCCCGCGCGTCTCCTAACCCCACTACCGAGTTGGAACAGCAAATCTGCTAATGGCAGAATGCTAATTCCTCCGAGCGAGCGCGGCTGATGCTTCCCCGCCAATTGTGCGGTTGCCCCAGGTTTCCTTCCCCGCTCGCCGTGTGCGGTGCCATACGGTAGATGCAGACCTAATTGTTCGCCCTGCGGCCCCTGCAGACAGGATACAAGCCCAGTGCCAGGTGTTGAATTATTTTCCTGCGTGGTGGTATAGTGCATGGGAATTGTTGATAACGCTAACAATACAGCAAAGGAAAAGTGGGAGAGAAGGAGGACAATTAAGCAGCCTTTGAAAGCCCTGGGGACATGTAAAATACCCTCCCTCTATTCATGTGTCACCAAGTCCAAGTTCTTAACTATAGAAACGCGGGTGTCGTTACTAGGCGAATCTCTCCTACAGCCTGAAACTTTTCAGCGAGACCTGATCTTTCTTGTGGTAGCATTCGCCCCACTGGCTTAGTGGAGTTAAATCTGATTGATCTCATTAATGTTTATCAATATCTAAAGGGTGGGGGTCAAGAGGACGGGGCCAGACTCTTTTCTTTGGTGTCCAGTGACAGGACAATGGGCAACGGGCGCAAACTGGAACATGGGAAATTCCATCTCAACACGAGGAAAAACTTCTTTCCTTTGAGGGTGGCAGAGCACTGGCACAGGCTGCCCAGAGAGGCTGTGGAGTCTCCTTCTCTGGAGAGATTCAACACCCACCTGGAGGAGTTCCTGTGCAACCTGCTCTGGGTGACCCTGCTCTGGCAGGGGGTTGGACCAGATGACCTCCAGAGGTCCCTTCCAACCCGGACCATTCTGTGATTCTGTTATTCTGTGATTATCACAGGAGGCTGTCAAAGATGGATCATCATCCCAGGGAAGAGCTGCATATCCCTGCTGTTTTCGTAGCGCTGGGGGCTCAGTTAGGGTTGGGGTCCCAGCCTGCTGCCCCAAAGGGTTCTCCGTGAAAAGCAGGTGGGGTTAAGGTGACTGCCACAAAGAACTGGGGAGTCTGGTGAGAGAGAAGCTTTGTGGGAAAAAGAGACCTAGGATGTAGGAGATCTGGGGTCAGGCCCTGACTCCAGGGTCTCTTTATGATATTGAGAAAGTCAATGGTCCTTCTTCACTCCTCAAAGACTTTAGAAATAGTCAGATTTTTAGGGTTGAATGCATGGTAGGTTGAAACAGTGGGATTTTGGGGTTGAAACGGTGATATAACACAATACAGCACCATATAGCACCCAGCTATGCGTGCAAAGAACTTGTCACCACCCTAGATGTTGTTACATGGCAGCATCCTGTAGGTCTTTCAACAAAGTATTAAGGGTTGATTTACAGAAGAAAAAGGTCCTGAGGACCTTTCTCCTGGGCTCCTGAGCTCTCCAGAGCTCTGTGTGAGCTTTTAGCCATGTTTCCAGGCCTGCACACAGCTCTTGCCAAGCTGACTGTGCCATCAACCCTTCTCACAACACCGAGCTCCTGCACTGTCCAAGAGGCCACTGTGTCCCAGCAAGCTGAGGCCCCTCGAGCTCACTGCCACGAACATGCTTTCCTGTTGTCCAGCATGCAAATCCCAGGGCAAATCACCGGCACTTCTGATTAGGAACTGTTTTGTCAGCATCTGGCACCGTCCCAGCAAAAGTGACACCAATTATTTGTGTCAGCTCCCCTCTGAAAGCAGGAGATATATGAAATCTCACTCCGAGACAATCCATCATGGCTTGCAATGGGATTTGGGACCTGTCACCCTGATGGGGTATTGACTGAGCATGGCTCCTTCCAGGACAGAGAGGTTATGGAGAGCATTATATCATCCCCAGCAATGCATCGCGGATTGAAACTGAAAAATGAGCCTCAAAGTCTCTCGACTTGGGTAAATGGTCCAACGAGAGCAACTGAAGCGAATTCAGGCTGCTCCTGGGTTATGTTTATCTGAGGAGTTTTAATAACCGATACATGATTAGGTGGCAAATGTTTGTTTTAGAGCAAGGTGGGACCAGGCATTATTTGCCTGTTTGTTTTAACATCAGCTTAGGTTGGTGTTAAAGTCTTTCCACCAGGGTACATGGTGAGCTCTTGCTTTGCTCAAGGGCCACTGGATTTTCCAAATAGTCTTGTCTTTTCTTTTTTCTCTTTTCTTTTCTTTTCTTTTCTTTTCTTTTCTTTTCTTTTCTTTTCTTTTTTTTTCTTTTCTTTTCTTTTCTTTTCTTTTCTTTTCTTTTCTTTTCTTTTCTTTTCTTTTCTTTTCTTTTTTCTTTTCTTTTCTTTTCTTTTCTTTTCTTTTCTTTTCTTTTCTTTTCTTTTCTTTTCTTTTCTTTTCTTTTCTTTTCTTTTCTTTTCTTTTCTTTTCTTTTTCTTTCCCTTCCCTTCCCTTCCCTTCCCTTCCCTTCCCTTCCCTTCCCTTCCCTTCCCAGTAGCAGCTGGGGTTTTGTGCTGATATCAGGCTTTGCTGGGAGTTGAGATGGGAAACGGTGGGCGCCCAACTTGGAAGACAGAAATTGTGTTCTGCCAATCTCTGGGGTTGTTTTGGGAAAGTCACATTGTACCAATGATGGCTTAATGCCTCCTTGCAGTCTAATGAAAAGAGTATTAAGCATCTTGAGTTATTGTTGAAAGACCCTTATAGCAGCCAGGGGTTCAACACAAAGTTACAGCAAAGGCTCAGCAAGACCATGAGCTCTAGCTTAGCTGCAGCTGGGTTCACTGATGAGTGTCCTGTATGCTGCTCACTTCTTACACGCTTTTCCTAAAAACGGCTAAACATTGTAGACACATGTTAAGGGCTAGAAGGACCTCTGGTCACACCTTGTAACAAACGGTCCCTCATAGAGTTGCCATTGCTGTTTGGTAAAATATGTCCTTTCCAGTTTTGCAGTGGTTGTTGCTTTCTGTTTTTCCCCAAGATGAAGTTTGCTGTGTGCATCATTAATACATATTACCATGTGGTGATCTTTCCCGTTGCATGTCACTGTCTCCCTGTGGCTCTGCTCATCCCACGACTCGTGTCAGCTCTATCCTGGGCCTTATTCCTCACATTTTGGTGTCTGCATCTCCACTAAAGGAACACCTTGGATGAGTACAGGACACTTGCTATGGGCCATCCCCTTTCCTCTTTCTTCATAGCGTTGTTCTGGGATAGTCAAGGGAGAGGATTTGCAGATCTCACCCACAGCTGTGGGAATGATCAGCACAACCCATGTCCCGAGAAGTAAATCTAGAAACTCAGATGGGAGAACAACAGTCTCTACCTCTGTTAGAAACTTGCCATCATCACCATGAAGCAATCTCCAGGTAACTCATCTCATAACTTCACCGCACCCATCTCCCAGCCGACCCAAACCCAAAGGAACCAGAATTAAGGAGCCCAGGTGTTAATAGGTGGAAACATGCCCCTTGCAACTGCACTAGGTATTGAATGAACACCCACTTCCACACCCGTGAAAACTATTGACAAACAAAAGCACACAGCAAAGCAGTGAAGAGGGAAAGAATCAGACCAGGAGGTGTGCTTACAGAGCAGGTTAGAAGTGCATTTTCCCACTATTCAGAATATTTATTCTGATTGTTTTATTATTACCCTTTTCCAAAACACCAGGAATAGATGCTTTGCTCATGGAGAACGGTAACATAGTAATACAACCTCTGAAGTCTCCGTTTCCTCAGCTACATGATTACATTCAACCTGCAGATTTTGAGCCCCCTCCTACCCAGAGGACAAGTTCATCCTGGTGCAGCGATTACGGGTTTTCTCAACGTGTGCAGAGAACCATGGGGTGTTTCCTGTGTCCCAGCTTGCAAGGGAGCCAGAAAATCTGTGTTTCTCAATCAGGCAGCTTCAGAAATCACCCCAGATCCCAGTGCCAGTCAGAGCTGGAGTCATCCAGACACACTCCATCCCAAAGCTTTGGGAGAAGCACTTCACGCTCACCTTCTCTGCATTGACCTTCATCAAGAGCAGCTCTGCCTTGGGTGTGCCAGTGCTGAGTTGCCCTTCTCTGACAGTTTGTTCACCTCATTTGTTGCTACCCATTAGCTTTCCTCTCTCTCCTCCTTGTCTTTTTGGGCTGATTTACTCCCAGGTTATGCCCTGGCCAGTACAATCCCTTTGGCTTTCTCAAGAAAATCATATAATTTGTTTAGGTTGGAAAAGACCTTTAGGATCATCGAGTCCAACGATCAAAGAAGTTGTGTGTGGTCTCCAATGTAAGCACAGAGTCTTTCTATTGGAGGACAGGAGTCCAGGGGTCAAGAGGGATTTAGACACCTCAAAGGCCACTGTTGTCCACCTGGGGACTGACTCTTGGCCACAGCCAAGCACAGATCTCAGCAGGAGAAGAGAAGAGGGTTTCCCAAGGGAAAATACTAATATGCACTGAGGACACCAAGATCTGCAGTTCTGCCCTTTCACGGCCAATGAGGATGTTGGCCGAGTCTAATACGTAGCTCTTCCTGCCTTTCTGCAGCCCCAAACGATGAGTCCCTGTCCAAATCACATGCAATTTCCCCCAAAAGCAGAAGACCCATCTACCCCAGAGATCCCCACTCAGCAACCANTATGAGCACTGTGGTGACATAATAAATAATCCGCCCAGAGTTTTTAAAGGTAAAAACCGGCAAATCATTAATAATGTCTCTGGCACCATATATCAAACTGAAACCTTCCCCTTACAGCTGATCCCCAGCTATTCCCAGCTGCCTTTTTGCATCGCTGTGTACATTTCTACCTCCCTTTGCACTGCTCTTTCTTCCTGTCTTCCCTGCTACCATATTTCTGGGCTTTGTCCATCTGCATTTGGTTCTGCAGTTCACTGAACGCGGCTACGAACAACCCAAGAAAGCACACATGGCACTGTTTAAACCCCGGAGGTTTAAAACTTGCCCAGACAAGAAAAGACTGGCAGAAACTGTTTTTCAGGGGAGGGAGCGGAACTGGGTGATCATATGGTAGTTTCATTTATTTCTGGCACACGCGATTTATTTACGCTGCTGTCTGTAATGGTGGATCATTTCACTCTGTGCAATTTTTGTTGTCTCGTCAGCCTCCTTTTTTTTTGCCTTTTGTTTAATCCACTTAACCCATTTCACTGTCTCAGTCCGTCTCTCAGTGAGTCCATCTCTGAAGGATTGGGATACATGTGTCATTACTCTTTACTTGTTCATGCTCGGTGTCGGGGAGTTCTTCCAGGTTGCTGGGCCTCTTGGGGTTATCATAATTAGTATATCTGCATATCGCTATTATTAAGTGCCATGAATTTGATAACAGGGATGANATCCACTTAACCCATTTCACTGTCTCAGTCCGTCTCTCAGTGAGTCCATCTCTGAAGGGTTGGGATACATCTGTCATTACTCTTTACTTGTTCATGCTCGGTGTCGGGGAGTTCTTGCAGGTTGCTGGGCCTCTTGGGGTTGTCATAATTAGTATATCTGCATATCACTATTATTAAGTACCATGAATTTGATAACAGGGATTCCTTCAGCGACGNTGATAACAGGGATAACAGGATTTGATAACATGATTTGATAGCAGTGACACCTCAGTCTAGCTGCCTGATTGCTCTTCTGCCCCACGATGGGGGGTTTTATCTCACCTCTTTGCAGGTGTTGAGGGAAAACTGGTCACGTAAGTCTCGCAGAGGAGGAAGGAATGGCAAACATGGAGGCAGGGTGGTCTTGTGCTGGGTTCCCCTGTCTGGAAGACATGCCACGAGGTGCCAGGCCAAAACGGTTCACCTTTTTCCTGGCGGAAGCAAGAACGGCAGGGAACTCACCCCAGTGGCCAAACTTCATTTTCTATGCTTGGATATTTATTTATTTTTTATAGATCTGGGAGCTACCGCAGCTGTTGCACCATTCCTGGTACAATACAACGCTCGGGCAGTGCTCTGGGATGCACTAGCGCAGTGAAGGTAAAATTTCTCACTACATGAGTAACTGACTTCTCTTTCTAATGTTTAGGGCAGGATTCACCTCACCTCACTTTACAGATATCTTCAGCTTGCGGGCACCCAGAGTAAGGACATCTGCAGGTGTCCCCGCATGAACAAGGTCTAAATGCCTTTTACGGACAGCAAGGAGTGGTGGCTCTATCAGTTGCCCATGTACAGGCGTCTAGTGCCACTTGAGATGCTCTTTGGTATCTGAGCTACCCACACGCAGCTGGCAAATGTCATCCAGTCAATGGAGTTTAGACAAATATTCAGGAGAGGAATTGTCAATGTTTGCTTTAGGTTGAGCTCAGCAGCTCTCCAGGCTCTGCTGTCTGCACAGATTAAATGTCCTTTGACTATAGTGTCATCTCATTCCCGCAGAGGCACCTGCATTTAGATAGACAGGATCTGGAACTGAGCCCCATTCACCTGCTCACATGCCCACAAGCAGCATGAAGTGCCACCTGAAATGTCCCAATTAATCCTCTCCGGCTCCCACCTCCTGCTCCAGAGGAGAGTGTCTTGCAGAGGTCCTGAATCCTATCTGTCAGTCCTGCGTGGATATCTCAGAGACCAAGAGGTGATTCATGGCACTGAAATCAACTGCTTTCCATACCACGAGAAGGTCTGCTCTGTGTCACCTCTGTAATGAGACACCGAGTTAAGACAAACTCATTCATCTCTGATACACGCCATTGCAGCTTTGGGGCTGAGCAGGAGCCCAGGCTGGAAGTGAAACGGGAGGGTTGCTTGGTTGTGAGGCAGAGACGAAATGTTGCTGCAGCTCTCAAAAGAGCTAAACTGTGGGTATTTGTACAGTACTGAGGTGACACACGTCCTTCCAGCTGGTAAGGAAAAGGATTGTTTTGCTCTTTCCTTACTGTGTGCATGTGTGGATGGATGATTCCAGCACGGTGACAGTGTGGGTCTCCAGGAAGGCATGGTCAAGTCAACCTTGCACATAGCATTCCCCAAACTGGGAGACAATTTCTTAGCCTTCACATGAGATTTCTGTCACCTTTGTAGTGGACTTTATGTCTAACTCTTCACTGTTTTGTTGCTGTAGGAAAGTCTGATCCACTGGGTATCATGTGACACTTGAGGACTTGCCCTTGTAGTTTCTGTAGCCGTCTGAGGATGTCATGACAAAATTTGGATGAGGTACCTGTGTTCAGATGGATTTGTAGGGTCCCAATCCTACTGACTTCTGTGGGATTTAGGCTCCTACATGTGTTTCTGAGTACAGCTGTAGGGAAAGGCTTGTTACTTCAGATACCCCCTTTGTTTTCAGTGGAAAGCCACCACTGATGCTCAGCACGATAATTGTCTCAAAGAACATCATAAGCTTACAAATACAGTTTCCACTGGACTAACACCTAGCGTATTCGACTTAATTTGTCTCTTCGCAGTAACCAGGAAAAGGTGCAGGAAGCAAAGCTAGCGCTTCTACCACAAAAATTTGTGTCCTGCCTAGTTCTGCTAAGCAAGTTGCTTCTGTGTCAGGGATGAAGTGAATTAGTGGGACCAGCTCTTTAAAAAACCCAACATTCTCATTTCCCCGAGCTTAGCAAGGACTCTGTGCTATCCACCTATCTCAGGATTTCACAGTGCTGTGAACCTTTAGAGTAATTAACTTCCAAAAGCAGGAGCTATGTGCTAGGAAGACCCTGTGATGGAGACTTTGAAAATCACGCAGGGATGTCTATGGATGTCAAGAACAGTCGCACTGAAATGTTTCCCTAAGTTTCTGGATGCCTCATCTTGCTATTGTGGAGAAACTTGCTTCTGTGGTTGAATGCCCATCTGACTTGCCATCCCCGCTTATAAATGCTGTATTTACCCATGCTTACAACTAGCTTGGAAGCCATCAACAGGCACATCTTCTTTTGGTGGTAACTGCCCTAACATCCCATTTTCTGTTGTGATGAGTAGCCTGCTTTTGCAGTACAGTTGGCGGAAGAAAACTTTCTGTGTCTTTATTGAGTTGGGAAATCCCAGAAAAAAGTCCTTCTGTGTGTAAACATGTCACTGGTGCCAGCACAATACTGGCTGTAATTCAGGTGGAAATCTTATCTTCCTTTCTGCTAGCACTGAAAGAAGCCCAGATCAAATTAATTTCTATAATACTCGTGTCTTAAGGTCTCTCAGCATAAATTTTTATGTTTTTTTAATGTTTCTAGAGAGGCAAAATTACCTCGTGGGGTGCTGTTATCAGGATATTACTTGTTTCATACACAGGCTAATTGATTTTTTTTTCTGTGTCCAGAAAAAGGATTTAAAAATATCAAAAAGCTTCAAGCAGAGATCACATCAATCATCTGTTCCACCTGCTCCTAATAGCAGGTCAGTGGGCGGTGAATTTTAATGTCCAAAAGACAGTGCCCTCTCTGGAAACTCTTTTACAACCTCACCGATTTCCTTAGGACAATTTTCACTCCAGTATTGAAGCTACATTGCAGGTGCAGCCTCAGCCCACCCACTTCTGAACTCACGGTGGTGTAAGTCAAAGGACACAGTAGCATTCAGCCTGGAGAAAGAGGGACAAAGATTTGGGTGCCTCAGTCAATATTTCTCATACTGACTCTTCAGTAAGAAGTCTAGAAACTTTTTGGCCTCACACTGGCCAGAAGCAACTTAAAGGGATGAAAACTATTGCTTACGTCAAAATTTAAATCTGTGTAGTTGATACCTAAGTGTTATTATTTTTTTTATTATTTTTATGTATTTAGTTGTTTGGGTATGCTGTCATGAGTCCACCTTCTGCCCTTGCACTTTCTTTCTATGGATTTCATTTCTGATCCTCCAAACACTCAGTTTGCAGTCCCCTATCCCTGGATGCACCAGACACTCACCACTCCCGTTAGTCCAGTCCTCACGGCATATAAATTTCTCTGTTTCTAGACATGTTTGGAGCTGCCTAAGTCTCGACAGCGATGATCAGTGAGGAGCTTACTCACATCTAAACCCTGTTGGGATTCACCAGCTGAGCATGTCTTTACCTGCTTCGCTTTGGGGACTGATCCAGTGGGTGTATTCAGGAGATGCCAACCTGTTCCTGTAACCTCTTGCCTGTTTAGCAGTTAGACCCTCTCTCCTAATTTTCAGGAGGGTCTTGTTCAACTAGCTCCATATGGGCTCAAAGAGCTCCATATGGAGCTTGAACTTACATTTCCCATGTTATAGGAAAGGGCACTAACCCACAGGAATGCCAAAACTCCTCACTGTTTCTCTACCATTTAGCTACCCAACGGTGCATAGCAATGACTGCAGAGGTCAGCAGTAAGTGCATTGCCCTGAAAGACCGTGTTCTCCCCATCAATATGTTATGCAAAACAAAACAGCTTCCAGATGGGACATCTTGAGGCCACTCAAGATTTTAACACCCCTGAGTGAAAGACACTGGTGGGACTTGAGAAAACATTTCTGCATCTATTTTTGCTGACTGTGTGTGGCAGAGCCTGTTCTGAGAACACTGACCAGATCAAGGCTGATGAGTATGATGAATGGAGAACTACCAGATTGTAGACACTGTATTTCTCGGTGTTGCCAGGGTTTGGGTCACTGTGTATGATCAATGGCAGAAGGGCAGGTACCTGCCGAGTTAGATAGACAACTGCAAGTGCTAAGGGAAGAGCTGTGGTTTAAGCACCATCCCTCAACGTCTTTGGCTGAGAAGGCAGAGTGGCTATTTCAAAGTTCCTCTATGGGTCTGTACAACCCATGCTAGAGGAAAGTGGGTCTACCTCCCTCTGTGGATAAAACAATAAGAAGCTCTTACGAAACCCAGGTCATGGAGTTATGTCTTAAGGTCCTGAGGGTCAAGACACTGTGAAATGTCTCCCCATCTTAGCTTCATCTGCAGATTTAATTAGTATAGGCCTGAATTCTAATTCTTGATTATTAATGACACTAATCCAAATCCATCCTTTTCATTTTCCACAAGTCGATTTGTTCTGACGTGGCAAAAAAAAAAAAGAAAAAAAAAAGAGCAGAATTCTCTGAACCACGTGGGATTTGGAAAAGAGACTTAAGACACCTGCACTTGCTCATGTATCCGGAACCCTGTTTGGGGATGGATGCTCTGTTCCTCCTCTTTTCCCCGGTGGTCATGGGGCATGGGATCTCCCTGCTACCCTGGCAGGGAATAGCCCTAAGCCCGAGAGGGACGTTGGGTTCATGTCACCCTGCTGGGAAAGGGACAGTCCCTGCCAGGATCACCAGACAGGAAGAGATAGGGAGGAGCAACAGGAAAATGAGGGAACGGGGGGCTCAGCTTTTTCCCATCTTCTGTCCTTCCTCTCCAGCAGCAGCACTCCCACACGTGATGTGAATCTAGGGTGCGGCCAGAGATGCACAATCCTCTTTCCTTGCTCAAGGGATGTCACAGGAAGGTGAAACTTGATGAGATTAGATGAGGTACCTTGCTGCGACTGGCTGGCAGCTCCAAAAGACATCTGATGTAACTAAATCCTTGCAGTTCAGCATAGGTAACAGCCGTGGGAGATAATAAAGCTCCCACAGAGTGGGCGCATTTTCCTCCCCATGTTCTCCTTCCCTCCTGGCACACGTTGCTGTTGTGGACTGATTTTGCCAGGAATCGCTGTCCCCACTAGCTTGGTCTCATCCCTGTAGTCTCCATATTTATTAAATGCATCATCAGGGCCGCGGCTCAGAAAATTAAGTTGCTGCATGAGTAACTTCCAAGATGTTACTCCTTCGCTGTGGACTTGTCTTCTTGGGATGGGATTCTCAGGTGTGCAATATGGTGCCAAGTCTGAATGAAGCTTTCCTCACCTCTGGGACAAGCATTATGGCTGTGTCCCCAGGGAAGTCCTCAGTGTCCTGCTTTTACTGTCCAGGTTTCTTAGGAAGCCAAGCAAAACACAGCATGTCAGGACTGGGTAGCATCTGCTTTCAAGGTTAGGTTTGGGGTGAGGTGGGAGACTGGGGAAGAGATCAAGGCTTCTGCCATTAAATATAATCTGGGCTTTTCAGAAACACAGGGATGCTTTTATTGACAGGAAAACCCTTTTTCTTCAAATCAGTGTAGATTTTAATGTGGAGTCTCTGTTCTCTTGTCTGCTCCATCATCTGACTGGCTTTGAGGTTTAGCAGTTCAAACCAGTTTCGCACGTCTAATGCCACTATAAAGAAGAGGGGAAGCCTTAACAGTCCCCAGTCCACCCCTTGGTTGGTGCATGGGGTCAGCGAGCATCATGGACATGGTGGACATCGTGGACAAAGTGAGACAGCAGCCAGGGTGTGTGGCCTTCCCTGGGACACCTTGGTGCATGGAGCCCTGCAGGGGTTGCAGCACTGGGCTGTGGCTGCCTTCCGCGATGCCTCATGTAGATGTTTGGTGAATCATGTGTCTGACACATGGAGGCACGGCATGGGAGAGACTGCAGCACGGGACAGACAGACAAGTGAGAGCCAGACCTGGCTGCAGCCCTTTCCTGCTCCTGAAGGGTGAGTCCTACTGCCCAGTGACGCCTTCAAGATCAGGGGTTGGTCCCTTTTATCTCAGTAAAGTTCTTGCTCCAGATGACCTCAGCAAAAATTGATGCTTGAAAGAGAAATAAAGAAATTTGGATGTTTAGCAACCAGCAAATTATTCTTCGAATGCTTTAGTGTTCAACAAAGAGATTTTTGCATCTTCCAGAGACGTACCCATGTCATTCATAAAGCTTGACATGGAATTAGCCTTGAGTGGTTGAGGTCGCTGTCATGAGCAGGAGAGGCACTGCTTCACGATAGCACTGCAGTGGGAAGTGAGGAGATGATGTTTATTGAGTCTGAGCCCTAGAGCTGTAAGTCTTCTCTGTACCTCAGCATGAGGGATCAGGAGGGCCAGAACAGGAGCCGAACTAGCCATTGTCCTAAGGCAGTCCTGCCACCTGGGACCATGGAAAACTCCCAGGTGGGGGATTGGTGAAGGGGGAGGTTTTCTGACCTGCAACAGACTAATTAGGCACCATGGCAAAGCATTTCCATCCGCTTAGGAAGCCCTGTCCTGACCTTGCTCCTACGCCTACTCCCTCTCTGTCACAGGACTGAAAGAGCCTGGCTCAGCTCTTTCAAAACTGGAAAATGGAGCCCAAGCACCACCCTTTATGCAAGAGCTGAAAGGTTAATACGTGTCACTTTTGTTGGCCGGGACTCGGCAATAGGCTAAGGAGGAGCCAGCCCTTTTTCTGGGGAAAAAGAAACGCAAGCCTGCCACAGCCTGCCCTTTCAACCCTCAAGGTTCAACCCCATGTTCACACCACGGGGCTTAGAATATTTTTATTTATATCTATATTTTTTTTATATAGATATATATTTATATCCTTCTCTGAGCAGGGCTGTGTCCTCAGTTGCAGCAAACGCAAAATGCAATTCACTGCAATGCAACGCAAACTGTGCGGGTTGCTCTTGGGTAGGGGTTTTCCTGTGGATTGCAGGGATAAGCAAGCATCAGGCTCCTGAAATTAGAAAGGTCAGCAGGGATGCTTCCTGTCGGAGCTGCACAAACCCTGCTGCTCGGCTCAGAGGGCACGGAGGTGAAATTAGAAGCGGCTGCAGGGTTACAGAGATTGCTCCTACAGCCTGGCACGGTGATGGGGTCTGTGGCTTAGGGGCATGGGAAAATAAACATCTCCAGCCTGAATGTGTTCTAGAGGATCACAGAAAACACCACTCCTCCTGTCTCGGACCCAAGGTTTGGGATATCAGGAGTCTCTCCCTAAATAATCCCTCTCTTTCCCTGGCATATAGAGGATGCGTATACACATAGTTACCCACACCGAAATAACAGGGATCGAAATAATTAGGGAATCTCCAGTCAAGTCGCTTCACAGAAAGGCTATGTTGGGTGGACCACAGGTCAGAAGATGTCACGGTGTCTGGCACTTTTCTGGGATATAAAAAACTGAATAATTCACCACTCGGAAGCCCAGAACCTGGGCCCCCTTCTCTGCCGAATGCCTCCTGCAGCTCTTCCTGACTCTGGGAATATTTATTCACCAAAAGTGCAAGAGTGGGACAGGTCCAACAGAAGAGATGGACAGAGATACCACCACCCCAGACAGCCTGTGTTTGCTGCGGACCTTAGATACCCTTCCCCAGTTGTTTATCTTCCATGTACTCAAGGTTTCTAACTCAGAGGAGGACAAATTGCATGGACAGACTGCTTCCAAGGATGTGATGTGTGGTCATATGAAACACCCACTGCAACAGTTTAAACCGTTGTTGTGTAGTCCTTATCCCATACCCTAACCACAGCCCACTCCTCCTGCATCCAGGAGGACGTACCTCTCTGGAGGAGTAATGGGACTGATGGACTTACCCCCAAGGTCTGCAGGAAAGTAGTGTTGCGTTTTTGGAGCAAAACACTGCAAGTCCTGAATGGCTGATTTTGGGACTTGATGTGTGGATGGATTTGAGTTTTCCCATCCCATTCCTAACCCCGTGCTTGGAGGAGCACTTATTCCTGCCACTTGCCAAGGAGCCACCAAGCCCTGTAGTGCAAGTTCTCCACCTTCCAAATAAATTAAAAAGGGAGATTGCAGGGCATATACACAGCCGGCTTGGAAACTCTCCCTGCCCTCCAGAACAAAGCCTACTGGAGACAACAACATAGGACCCCTTCCTGTAAGGCAGCTGGGATTTCAAGGGGCCGGAGCTAAATATGGTGCTAAGTCAGCAAGGACCCACCAGGAAAGGGGGATTATACTGCATCCAGCTCTGGAGTCCCCAACAGAAGAAGGACATGGACCTGCTGGACCGTGTCCAGAGGAGAGCCACGAGGATGATCTGAGGCCTGGAGCACCTCTGCTATGAGGAGAGGCTGAGAGAGTTGGGGCAGTTCAGCCTGGAGAAGAGAAGGCTCCGGGGAGATCTTCTTGCGGCCTTCCAGTCCCTAAAGGGGGCCTACAGGAGAGCTGGGGAAGGACTTTTTACTGGGGCATGTAGCGGTAGGACGAGGGGCAATGGCTTCAAACTGGAAGAGGGCAGGTTTAGATTGAACATTAGGAAGAAGTTTTTCACTGTGAGGGTGGTGAGGCACTGGCACAGGTTGCCCAGAGAGGTTGTTGAGGCCCCAACCCTGGAGGTGTTCAAGGCCAGGCTGGAGGTGGCCTTGGGCAACGTGGTGTGGTGGGAGGTGTCCCTGCGTATGGCAGGGGGGTTGGAACTCGATGATCTTCAAGGTCCTTTCCAACCTAAACCATTCTATGATTCTATGATTCTTGAGAGGAGTGTCTGCTTGCACACATCTGCGAAGACCTCAGCTTTAGAAAGCACATTTCTTTTATTTCAGTGGTTTACACTTTCATTTTCACCATGCTCTTCATCATCTTTCACTGAATATTTCCTATTTAAAAAGCAAACAATCAAACAAACAAACAAACCCAACATACATCAAGAAGCAATTTGTCTGGCTGGTAAAAAAAAACAACCGAAAACCAAAAACCAAAACAAACAAACAAAAAAACCACCCCAAAACAACACACCCAAAAGACAAACAGAGATGCGCAGCAAAACATGCCATAGAGCTATGCACAGCCAAACCCGCCGCACAGCTGTGCAAGTCTCGCATCGCCTCTCCTCCCTCCTCCTCAGCTCTGCTGAAAGACAGCAGCTGTAATCCCCTCCAGGTGGTGACAAGCGGTATCTTTCCAGCCGGTAGAAGCGTGACAGGCTGAGTAACACGTGTTCCCGGGCTGTAAGAGGGAGAGGGAAGCGGCAAGACCGAACACGCGTGTGAGTCATACCCGCCGAGGGGAAATGTAAACGTTGGAAGCAGCGCAAGTGCGAGGGAGGTAATTGCGAGGGGTCCTTTTCGGCTGCCTGCTTCGTTCACGGGTGCTCTGGGCGATGCTGGGAGAGACCGATGGAGGAAAGAAATACCTACTTCAGCAACATCCGTCTCCCGGACCGACACCGCGACCGCTCCTCAGCCCCTCTGAATGGGGCTTTCGGTGAGCGGGCTGTATGGGTGCGGAGCCCCGCGCTGCCCCGAGGAGGACAGGCACACGGGTGTGAGTCACTGCCCAGACGCAGAAGGTGGCAAACACAGACACGAGTGGGACATGTCTCACGGCGGGGGGTGGGGAGGACCCGAGTGATTTCAGTTTTCATGATTTGCTGATTGCATTTTTGTGTTTTATTTGATTTCTTTCTCCTTGTTCGTGCTGCAAGTGGGGAACTTACCAGCTCAACAGGGATGGGGTGTGATGTTGACTACGCACAAGTGCCTTTAAAATGAGGGAAGTCAATGGCTGGAGGAGAAATCCTGGGAAATATTTGCCCTTCCACTAACCCGTTAAGTTCCAGCAGTGGCTTTTAGCAACAGCAGAGACGGGTGATCTTGGAGCGAACAAACACTTTTAAAACTTCCATGGGATGACTGGCCTGGGCTGTTGCCTGGCAGTCTGCAAGTCACCACCGTAAACATTGCAAGATGCTTTTGGGTAGCTATGCTGGGATCAGCTCTTCCCACATGAGACATCTCCATCTGAGCAACTTGTCTAGACTCCCCGTGCACTCAGCAGAGGGAAACAGGACTGCTGAGAGTGTAATTCATCTCCTCCTAACGTAGTTGTCTCCAGCAGATGAATCACACTCTTTGCCTCCCTCTCCCCACTGGTTATAATGGGAGTCTGGATGGTGGGCTCAGAGGGAGACATCTTCATCAGAAACGTTTAAAGTTAAGTCAACGTGTACCACTCCACTTCCAGTGTATGCCTCATGCCAAGATCAGAGCTATGACTACCCAGCTCAGTGCCTTTCTGAATCCTGCAAGAATCGATGCATTAGGAAGCAGACGTTTCACTTTGCTCCCTGTGGAATGAAGATGCTTCCACACATGACTCTGTACCTGCCAGCCACTGCTGACTTGGAGAAGTGCACGCTGCAGGGCCACTGCTGGGCCAGCCGTTCTCCTGCAGGGACTGACAAGCACTGAATAACAGGCTTCTTTTGGTGGTGAGCAGCTTTTCCCTGTCACCTGGAGTAGCTCAGTAGCTACTCAGTGAACAAAGGTGCCGCAGCCTTCACCCAGTGTCCCTAGGCTGGGTTTTGAACCAAGCAGCCTGGTGGTATCTGGCCAACTTCCAAGTTGCAGGGGTAGTTCCCAGCTCGAATTCAAATATTTGCTCGAAGTGCCTGGGTTAGGATGCTACAGTCCGTGGGCTTCACCCCTCCAGATGACAGCCCTGTGTCACACTCTGAATAATTGCTGGGAGACCTTGTCTCTTCACATTGCCTGGAGACCCCAGGACAAAAGACCTGATGCACACGCCTAGAGTTAGTGCCATGAATCCAGTCCAGCAGTAACTTTCTCCTTGGTGCCTTTCCCTTAATTATAAATCAATGGACGTAATGGTATTTTTGACATTTCTCACTCTGGGCACCTTATGAAGTGTTTTTGAATTGGCTTGTGGAAACCTTGGAAAGGTTTAATATGGCGTCAGAATATTGATGTCACAGGGCATCACTACAGCAGAGGAAAACCGCCCTGCAGCAGCGCTGTTTCTTTCTGACCCAGACAGTAAATGCCAGAGGGATCACTAGTGCTGCGTGGGTGCTGTCTTTAACCACGAGCATAGGTCTAGACAAGGAGGATTCAGTAGAACTATCAAGCCTGTTGTGAACAGTGGGTGCTTGAAGGCATTCACAACCAAATCCAGCTCATATAAGCAATGTTCACTTATGTGCAAAGGCCAGTGCTGAGCTCATGCACTACAGTTTCTGCTTGAACCTTCAAATTGCACCTGAAAGGGGGCTTTGATGATACAGAAGCTACAGGACTGGCCCTTGGAGCAGGTATGGTGTTCATCATGTACTCTAGATGTGGGAATTAACCTCTTAGGGCAATATTGAGCTACTAAAAAATACATAAGTATTGCTGTGTCAGAGGGGAATAAGTTTTCTTTTTCCTGTAGTTCAAAGCCAACTGAGATTTAACATTTAGTTTTAACCTTGAAATTCAGTTTCTTGAGGTAGGATTTGTTTACACAATTTAAGGGTTGGATTCTATGATTCAGGCTTTTTACATCCATGACTAATGCAGTTTAAGATGCCCTGGAGCAGCCCTGACATTTACAAGGAGCTTGTGATATGAATCTGGACCTACAGTCGATCTACACCTCATCAGACCAACACTGGGGCGTGATACTGAGTTTCCTAGGCCCTCTCATCTGGCACTAAACTTCTACGTTTAGACAACTACATAGACCCTAAGCTGTTTGAAATCTAGTAATCTTAGGTGTGGAAATGACTACAGAGAAAATATAGAACTGAGACTACCAGATGAGCCAAGATATCAAACTTTGAGATAGGTTCAGCGTTCAACTGAGTTACATCTAGACAGAGATGTAGTCCCACCTGAGATGTCTCAGGAAACCCAAGATATCCAGATGAGACTAACAGAAGAAGTTGTCCTTCCTTTTAGGAAGGCCCAGATCTTCCTTAAATTCTGTGTCTTGAGGATGGTGTGGTTGTCTTGGACTCCCTGGAGGATCTCAGATGGCACTGAGGGCAGGTCAGCTGAGATCTAGCTCTGCACTGACTACTCTGCATAGACCCCTATTTCTCTGACACCTAAAATTAAGTATGCACATCTGGAGCTGAATCCAATTCTTCATTTGAGTGAAATGAATCTTATCTCTGGTGATCAATTGATTGGCTATGAGTTTCAGAAATTAATTCTTAAAATGATAACAATATTAATTATTTGATTTTGAATACTGGTTATTTCAACATGTCTGCATGCACCTTCACAAACCTGGCACCATACTACACACATACTTTTTCACCATGCAATTTAAGGCATTTTGTTTTCACCCTCTCAGTTTTTTTGCTGTTTTATTCTCCCTGCAAATTATTGGTAAAATGGGCTGTTTCCCAAAGAGGTATACACGTGTATGCAGCTGAGGCATGGTCAAACTTCTCCTGACGTTAGTGGGGCATTAATTCAGAAATGTATGTATTGCCCCAGGGGAAAAAAAGAATATATAATCTGGTAGAAAACAGTTGTTAAATGAAGTTTGTAGTTCAGGCATGATTTGTAAAGTCCAACCTCTCCAGTAAATGCTTGAGCCTCTTCCAGTTGTTTGCTGCAGCACAAATACCCAAACCTTTTCCATGTCAAAGGTAAAATCAGTTTAAACATTGCTGGTTGTCTGCAAGGGTGAGACACCGAGCAATTGCAAATCCTATTAGCTTTGGAACAGGGCCTCATACCAAATTGTCTGAGGGATCCCAGGTGATTGTAAAGTGCTTAGATACCATCCTTGGCATAGCAAAGGTAACCACAAGGAAGTGGACTTTACTCATTTCTAATTTGGTCAATATTGCACTCAGCCACTTCTCAGATACCTGACAGGTGAATTAACTCTTCGTTGTTATCTACTGCTACATCATCACTACATACTACAGTGATGGGCACAGTACAAACAGATTGGTGGTCTGGAAGAGGAGAGATCTACTGGAACGACCTTTCTGGGTGTTGAGGACTTCCAGTGAAGTGAAGAATGATCTCAACCTCTGCTAAAGAAGAATAGAGAAAGTGGGGAAACACTTTATCTCTGACCCCTTTTCTGAGTACAGAGAAGGTAGGATAAGGTAGGGTAGGGTAGGGGAGGGTAAAGAAGAGGAGGGGAGGGAGGAAAATTAATGTACGTCTCTGTGGGCTCTGACCAGACTTTGGCAATGAATCCAGATTTTTTCCTGTTTCTGTGCATTGGCAATCTTTCCAGGATAATGGCATGCAACAGACAAAAGGCATCTTGAAGTTACTCAGAGATGATGCCCAGCAGAGCCACAGATCACTCAAGCAGCAAACAGCATGGCTTAAAGAGTGGGAACAAGAAGGTATCACAAACAAAACAGCCTTCCTTTTCCCAAAACCACTTTTCTATTGAAACCACTAAATCTTAATGAGTTTACTAGCCCTCTAGAAATGAGGGCAGGTAATTGCAACGTTACTCACAAGATTCAAGATCAAGTTTACCACATTTAACTCAGAAGAAAAGCCAATTATGATGGCTCAACTCACTGGAGATACTGTAATATGTAATGAAAATATACTTTTAAAAAAGAAAGAAAGGAAGAAAGAAAAAAAGCAGTTTTAGATAAGCAGTTCTAGAAGTCCAGGTCATCCTGGTCAATCTCATCAGAGTCGTCTTTCTTTTTAGAAGCCTGAACCTCATCAGTATGTTTATTCTCCTTTGGATCTGCACCTTCAGCATCTGCCTGGTCCTCATCTCCCAAAGGATCAGTGCACGAAGATGCTTTGTCCTCCTCTTCTTCCTCGCTGTCAGGATACATCTGCGAGGGTTTGCTGCTATCACTACTTTGAACGTCTCCATTGGGGTGGTTGTTCATAGGGTTGTTGTCATCTTTGCATTCTTCACCTTCATCTTCGGACCCCTTCTGGGATTGCTGTGAGAAGTTTCCCACAGAAGAATAACAAGAAAAGGCGGCTGCTTTGTTCAGAGCCTCTAGCTTTTTGCTGGGTTTTTTGCGTTTGACCTTTGAGGGTTTCTCAGAAAACTTGTTCTTGCCTTTGTCTTTGTGTTTACCATGTTCCTTGTCAAGGTCATCACTGGTAGGTTCCTCATCATTCTCATCATATTTGTCACGTCCTTCACTGTCGTTTTCCTCCTCATCTGAACATGCCTCACCTTCTGACTCTGGCTTTGCATCTTCCACTGCCACAGCTTCATCCTGCTCAGCTTCTTCACTTCCTTCTGCAGCATCTTCTTCAGGATTGTTATCAGTTCCAGCATTTCCTCTGCATTCGGATGTCTCTTCCTCATCATCAGCCCCAATGTCCTCATCCTCTGGCTCCTCTGCTTCTTCAGCTTCATTGTCAGCCTCATCTTCAGCTTCGGACTGCTCATCAGCTTCCTGCTCTTCATTTTGAGTTTCTTCTTCTTCATGTTCTTTCTCTTCCTTGTTTGCTTCCTCCTCCTCTTCCTTTGTTTCTTCCTCATATTTTGCTCTCTCTTTTTCCTCTTTGGCTTCTTCCTCCTCCTCTTTTGGCTTTTCTTCCTCTTCTTCCACTTCCTGCTCCTCTTGTTTTGTTTCTTCTTCATCTTCTTTTGCTTCCTCATCCTCCTTTGTTAATTCTTCCTCTTCTTGCACTTCTTCCTCCTCCTCTTTTGTTTCTTCTTCCTCCTTCATGTCTTCTTCCTTATCTTTTGTTCCTTCTTCCTCATCCTTCATGTCTTCCTCTTCTTGTTTTGTTTCTTCCTCCTCCTCCTTCACTTCCTCTTCCTCCTCTTTGGCATATTCCTTCTCCATGTTTTCCTCCTCCTCTTTTGTTTCTTCCTCCTTCTCATCCACTTCCTCCTCCTCCTCTTTTGTTTCTCCCTCCTCCTTTTTTGTTTCTTGCTCTTCCTCCTTCACTTCCTCTTCCTCCTCCTCCTTCTCTTCCTCTTTTGTTTCTTCTGTTTCTTCCTCTTTTACTTCCTCATCTTCTTTCTCTTCTGTTTCTCCCTCTGTCTTCTCTTTTGTTTCCTCCTCTTTTGCCTTCATAATTTCTTCTTCCTCTTTCTCTTCTTCCTCCTCTTTTGCTTCCTCTTCTTCTTCTCTCTCTTTCATTTCTTCCCCCACTTCTTCTGCTTCTTCCTTTTCTTCTTCTTTCATTTCTTCATCTTTAACCTCATCCTCAATCTTACAGTTTTGACTCTCTGATATTTCAGGTCCTTCTCTATCTCTCTTCAACATTGAGCTGTCCACTTTGTTTAATTCTGGCTCCTTTTCTTCATTGTCCTCCACTTCTGTTTCCCTTGGCTGAAGTTCACCCTCACCATTCTCCTCATTTGGATTGCCATTTTCTGCTGCTTCTTCCACAGAACTGCTGGGAATTGTGTTGATGTCCTGGGCTGCTTCTGAGACACAAGCTTCCTCATTGTTTTTCTTCAACCTCAGGATTTGCTGTAAATCAAATGCTTTCATGACTGGAGCATTGGTGGCCACCACTGGGTTTCTCACAGGCTTGGAAGCCATTTTTTTCCTCACACAGGAGTCACATGGGCAGTATTCCTCCTCACTCGTTTGTTTGCTGATACTGGCCTCAAAAGCTGCACTAAATACTGTATCTTCATCTACATCAAATGATAAGTCTGTTGTGTCCTCTAGCCTACTCTGAGTTCCATTCTTGTCACTGAAGAGTGACTTTTTATGCATAGTCTGCAATCGCCGTCTCCTCTGCTCAGTTTGGAGTGTTGACTCACGCTTGAGTGGTTCATCTGGAGGTCTTGGTGTCTTCTTCCCTGCTCTGGTTTTGATCTTCCTCAGTTCCTTCTCTATGCTTTTTTGTATCCTTTTGCTCACTTCCTCCTTCAGCTCCATTATCATTTCATCCATCTGCTGGTCGTTCTGCAGGTTCCACCTGACTTTGAACTCATTCATGGCACTGACATAGTGAGCCATGAACTCCTTCTCGATTTTCTTGAGCAACCTCAGGACCCAGATTGGGTCTGGGTCCATGGAGTTTTGCTGGACAAGGGATGTGCCCACACTGGTGGCCTTATTGACATAGGGCTTTGGGTCATTTGGAGACACTTTTTCAAGCTGCTCTTCCAAATCAGCTCTCAGTTTTGTCCCACAATCGGCACCATTGACATTTGTATCATTGGTAGTGGCTAGCTGATTGGCTTTGTCTTTAAGATTTTCTTTTGGGAGTTCACCCTTTACAGCTTCAGCTTCTTCTTGCTCTCCATTTTCAACTAATTTGCTGTTTTCTTCATTTTCATTTTCTCCATTTTCATTTTCTCCCTTTTCCTCCTGACCATTTTCACGGTTACTGCACTGATCCTCCTTATTCTCTTCTGCCTTCCGAATCAGAGATTCCTCTCTAGTAGACTGTGCTTTTTCCTCAACTTTTGCTTTTGAGCGGGCTGTTGAAGGCCGGGATGACTGCACTTCCTCTTTACTTTGCTCCTCAGCCTCAGTCAGTTCAGTGCCAGCCTCTACATTTCCCACTTGTCCAGATGATTTCAATCCAGCAGTTTTCTGTGCCATTAAAGTGCAGTCCCTGGCACCAGCTGTAATCTCTTCTCCTGAGCCACCAGAACCACTGCTAACATCAACCCCAGAGGAAGACATGGGAGTGAAGTCATAATCTACAGATTTTGGGGCTTTAAACCCAGAGGCAGTCTTTGCCTGCTCATTTGCCTCTTGACCTGAACTTGGACCACTTTTTTCAGCTGTGCATCCAAACCACAGGGCTTGAAAAATATTTAGCAGCTCCATATACCTTGGCTTACTCAAACGTTTTGATTTATCTGATGGATCTTCTGACTCTTCATCAAGGAGCTGGAGACTGGCAAGACAAGTAATCAGAATGTTGGCGGAGTTACTCAGTTTTCTCCCCATAGTGGGGGACACTTCAGGCAAACTGTTTGATCGATCAAATTTTGTTTCATGTTTTGAACTGAGCAAGGCCTTCATAATCTGGACTGAAGTCTGGACAGAGGTTGGCAGGTCTTTTCTGTTGTTATTTTGGCTGGATGCAACTGACTGGCTGCATTCTGCCTGATCGGCCTTGGCAGCTTCAGACACAGCCTCAAAGACGTGTTCCTGATTCATGCATTCTTCAGCCTCTTCATTAACAGCAGTGCCTTCTGCCGTCTCTTTTCCCACTTCATCCTTTGACTCATTTTCAGCCTCCTCCACATTCTTTTTCTCAGCTTTTTCATCCTCTGAGATTTCCTCGGCATTCGTACAGTATGATATCTCAGTGGCTGCCTCTATACATTCCTCTTCTGCACCATCCTCCAATTCATATTTCATAAGCAATGTTTCTGAAGGGATTTTACTTAGCCATTCTTGCACCACTTCTTCTGGAGATGTATTCGGTAGAGTAGATGGCATTAAATCCCTCCCTTCCTCCTTCATGTCCGTGCCTTCTAAGTCTTCATCCACTTTTCTGTTGCAAGAGTCATCAATCTCTTTATTCTTCTGATCATTTATTTCGGTTGCAGCTGATTTAGACCCATAGGAAGTTGCTTTGGAGGAATCTATAATTTCTTTCTGCTCTTTTCCTGTGCCCAGCACTGATTCAGTACCTATGCTGCTAACGGAGGAATTCTTCAGCATGGTTGACCGTATCTTTTTGCTGTTTGGCTTCCCTTTTGGTGGGGCAGGGCAATGCATACTACACACTGACAAAGTATCGGACAATGATGCTCGGCTGGAGTTTGACATCTTCACACGAAGATGTTTGGCTTTTATGTGCCTTGATTTTGAAGACTGAGATATGTTTGATTGTGAACACCTGTCATCACTTTCCTGGGACGTCTGTGTCAATAAGCATTTATCTTTTTCTTCTGACCCTGAAGAGACTCTTGAAGAGACACTTGCAGGATTTCTATTCCTTATCCCAGTCTCAGTTGAGAGGTCACCTTTTGAACATACACTCTCACTCATACTTCCATGTCTCGAAGAAGGGGCCTCTGAATTCAACTTGGCATGACCCTCTCTAGCTTTTCCACTAGGGCTTGAAACACTTGAGCAGAGGGATGATGGCTTGCTATTTTCTTCTCTGTGGCTTCTCTTCTTTGAGCCTTTTGAGGATTCACTGTAGGCATTGGTGGTACTTTTCAAGCTTTTCTCATCAGTAAAACCTGCAATTGCCTCTGCTTCACTGGTAGATGAAATGTTTGAGTGAAAAGATCCTGAGTTATGAGACGTGAGGTCTCCGATAGATTTTTTCTTGATTTCACATGAGCTTTTGGAGTAATTAGATGCCCTGCTGCATGATCTCAGATCATCTGCATGTAGGGAATTCTTCTTTTTATTTGGAGTGGATCCAAGTGAAGACACAGACATTTCAGACTGTGCATCCAGGTGAATATGGCTGTGTTTGCTCTTTTTGGATCCTCTGGAAGAGCAAGAGGCATTGCACTGAACCATCTCATCACTGTCACTTCTCTTGCTCTTCCTGTCACTAGCTCTGGAATAGGGGGTTCCTTGTGTAGAGCATCGTTCACTTTCACTGCTCTCATCTCTGATTGGTTGGCTGGGCTTTGTTTTTGCTGACACTGAGCTGACTTCACTGATTTCAGTTTCTTCTTGTTCTTCTTCAACCTCTTCAGCCTCTTTCTTAGGGCAGGACTCACTAGAGAAGGAAGAGACCACTGCATTGTCATCAGAGTGGTCATCCTGTTCAGGCATTGCTCTTGGTGCAGTACAGTTACTAGACTTGCTGTGCACACTGTTAGCAGGAGTGGAACACCTAGTGTTATCTTCTTGATTTGCCTTCTGAAGGCTGGATGAGGACACGGTCCTACCCACACTACTTGTTTCCTCACATACATTCTTCTTGCTCCGTCTGGACTGCAGAGATGACCTTGACATGACACTCCCAACTCTGCTGCTTTCAAGCTCTTCCACATCATCCTTTAAGCACTTCACAGAGGATACTTCAAAACAATTTTCATCTTCGTTTTGTGAATTGGTTTTGCTGGCCTCATGGTCTTCAGGGGCGTCTTGAGTATCCAGGTTGTTTTCACAGCTTGAATGTGACATTAAGCCCAAGGATGAAGGTCTCTGACTATTGCTCGTGCTCGTCCGAGTGTATTCTTGCTGGTCTTCTCCATTGGAAGCACCTGTAGACAAATCACTTCGACACCTACACTTTTTCATGGATCGATATGCCACTCTGTTCTCTATAGTCTCTGAGTAGGATGAGGACTCTTGCACAATGTGCTCAGAGAATTCCTCACTGGATGTGGTGTGGAGGCTATCCACAGAAGACATTTTTTTGTGGACTACTCTCCTCCGAGAAGATGTGCTGGAGCAGGATGACCGTGTGTGCCAGGTGCTTCGTACACTGGGCTCTTCCCTCTGGGATGTGTGCATGGGATTTTTCCAAATGTCATAGTCCTGGTGTTTCTTGCCACAGCTATGACAATGAGCCTCATCACATTCTGATTCCTCAAGTTTTGACATGTAAGAGTCAATATCACAGGGATATAATGACTCATCTGCCTCTGAGCTGGCTTCTGGGTTCATTTTCTGTATGGGGTCTACTCCACTGTCCTCGACACCTGACTCTTCACAAGGCATCTGGTTCATCAGATTGGACTTTTTGATCTGGGTGGACCATTGCAAAGTCTCATCATTTAGCAAGCGGAAGCGAACTTTCATCTCAACGGACAGGCTACCATCCTTGTTCACGTGTACCCGTTTTTCTATGTCGTCATTGACCAAGGAATGGACCAGGTCCCCGGGTTTTGTATGTGAACAACTGTTTGAGAAAGGTGGGCCATTATCCGGTGAGGCAGCGAGACCATTAGGATATGACTTCTCGGATGATAAAGAAAATCTCATTGACCTATTGCTTGATGATGACCGTGGATGAATAACACTTTTTTTGGCTTTCAGTCCAAAGTTCACTGCAGTTTCAAATAGGTAAAGAGAAAAAAAGATGGAGAGAAATGTTAACTCATATAAAGATGACACAAATATACAGATCATACCCTTAAACTAGTGAATGCTGATATTATTCATTAAAGCTAAACCTATGCTGATTTACATAGTTTGAAAATTTGGCTTTGACTAAGTAATGGCCATAAATGTTAAGTTTTGAATGAATAGTCTGTATTAAAATCTTCTATACCTTAACTTCATTATTTTTCTAAATTTAAATTGAAACACAAACTTTTTTTCTTGTATTATGTGCATGCCAGGAAGAAAAAATATATATACAATGTAATTTGTTCTCCAAGTTTCTGTATTTTATCACACTGCAAATATCCCTTTACTTAACTGCACAAGTTTTCATTCTTCTTATTCAGTCAGGGAAAAATACACGGAGAAGTGACCCTTTTCCTTAGTTAGAGGTCAAGACTCCAGGGAGACCTTATAGCAGCCTTCTAGTATCTGAAGAGCATGTACAAGAAAGCTGGAGAGGGATTTTTTACAGGGCACGTAGCAATAGGATGAGGGGGAATGGCTCCAAACTGGAAGAGGTGAGATTTATTATAGATATTAGGAAAAAAAAATTCACTATGAGGGTGGTGAGGCACAAATTGCCCGGGGAAGTTGTGGCTGCCCCATCCCTGGAGGTGTTCAAGGCCAGGCTGGATGGGGCTTTGAGCAACCTGGTCTAGTGGGGGTTGAAACAAGATGGTTCCAACCGTTGCAGGGGGGATTGGAACTAGATGATGAACTAGATTCACTTTGAGGGTGGTGAGGCACTGGAACAGGTTGCCCAGAGAGGTTGTTGAGTCCCCATCCCTGGAGGTGTTCAAGGCCAGGCTGGACGTGGCCTTGGGCAGCCTGGTCTAGTGGGAGGTGTCCCTGCCTATGGCAGGGGGGTTGGAACTCGATGATCTTCAAGGTCCTTTCCAACCTAAACCATTCTATGTTTCTATGATTCTATGAAGTGTCACATATTTATTGTGCATCATCCATTTCTCCACTCATGTGCCAGGAAACACAGGTGTGGCCATGTAGACCAGAGCAGGACTCTGTTCCTGCAGGGATGTGCCACTATGAATAATTTTAAGGCTCATTAAAAGGTAAAGAACAAATGCAATAGGAATTTTAAGTTGGTGATAGTTACAGAGAAACAGTGGTAGTTATAGAGGAAATCAGTGGTCGTAAGGAACTTTTAAGAACTGTCATCCTAAGCGCATCTCTATGGCCCAGTGCAGGGATCTGCACAGACTTATTGAAGTCCTAGACCCTTCCTTTCAAGCAGAGTACATTGCTATCATGCTGTCTTGCAAGATATGCATCTATCTTGTTTCTAATACATATGTCTGTTCAAAGCTTGCTCTTACATGTCTGGACAACCTTGTGTTTTTGTGGGTGTGTGGATATGCAGCTGAATAGAGGGCATTTTAGGAAGGAGGTATTGAACAGGGAGCGCACCAACCAAGATCAATAACGTGAAATAGCTTCTGTCTGGTTAGATATGCTTGTGAACTGGCATGTTTGCTCAGTTTCTTGATGGACAAAGAGCTTCAGTTTGTTCCCACCGGTCCCCTCCCATGTTTTGTGTCTCAGGCAGTGAGTGTGGGATGCCTCTGTCCTTAAGTTTCTACAACTAGTTGTCAACACGAGTGGATCTTTCCTGGTATTGACAATGGAGAGAAACAAGTGCATCTCCAGAGCACACTTCATTTCATCCTAAATCAAATCCCTAATATATATGAGCTGAATTGCCCTCTGGAAATGGGAAGTTTCTCTTCCTAGGCTACCCAAAGGTGGCTGGGCTAATTACCTGCGACCTTAGATAACTCATGATGAAGTGCCTAAGAAATATCATTCTGAATAACCCACAGCATACTCCTTCCTGAACATAACCTTTCCATAAAAACATGCTTTGTTCCCAAAGGGCTACAGTGCAGGTGTGACCCGCGGGAGAAACTGAGTGTCCTGCCGACAAAAACAGGGCATCCTCTGATGCCGGCAAAGGCAGAAGTGCAGGCATTATATGTCAGACAGACAAGGGGATAGAGGATTCGTGGGAAATCTCAAGGGTTTGGGGAGTCTTGGAGGCAGACACAGGAAAGGAGGGAGTTCTGGAAGGAAAAGGAGACACAGAGATATGAAAGAGGAAGGGAAGTCAGCCAGACATGGGGAGCATGTAAAAGAAAGACTGGAGGGTGTAGGGAGGAAATCCTAGAAGGAAACCAGAGAAAAAGAAGGGGAGGATGGAAAGGCCTGGGAGGCAGAGAGAGGGAAGTACATTTTGCGCATGAAATCTGCACGTTGGGGCCGTACAATAGGTGCCCGTAATTCCCATGTTGTGGGACACAGCCCTGGAGGTGACCGTGCAATATGCCCCAGAGTTTTCCTTACTTTCATTGTTTTCATTGGCATTGTTGCCGTTGGAGCGGGGAGCCAGGTCGGGCAGCTTCTCCACCGAGTGTTTCCTCAAATTCTCCATCGATACAGGTTTAAACGGCTCCCGGCCGACACACACCAGCACATTGGGGCAGTGAAGCAGAGCCTGCATGCTGTCGATCTAGAAAGAGAAGAGCAGGTGATATCACCATGAGCTGATAGAGCAGAGCTAGAATCTTCCACGCCCAGAATCAACTGACATTTCACCTAAAATAAAATAAACACGGTTCTGGAGAACTTCAGGGTCTACCAGAGCCTGCTGGCAGGCTCCGTTGCAGCATTCTTCCATTGAAAGAGAAGCTCGGCTATGTTTTAATCAGATCTCCTAAGACAGGTAAGGGGTGCGAGACATTGCGTAAGGAAGAAGAGATCTCATTTATTACAAGGTTTTATACCCTCTGTGAAAGATTTAGGCATAATCAATGTGGTAGTGAGGAAGGGGGTGGAACTGGAGGCTTTTCAGTTTCCCTTACAGAGAATTAAAGTCTTCTGTTATTCTTACAATTCTTCTAATTCCTGTATGGGACAGAAATTATCACCTGATAAATGCTACATTCCAGATTGACCATTCTTTTCCTTCTGCTCAGGGAAGGACAAGAACTGTGGCTTCCCCTAGTGTTACCTCAAACACTGTCTCAAATATTACCTCAAGTATTGCCTCAATGGTGGACAATGTGGGACATTGTCCCTCAGTGCGGGAAGTGTCTGTGAAGGACTCTCCATCCCTCCATGGGAACACAGGCTTACACGCTGCCTCTCTGTCTTCAGCTTGTGACCAGTTTCTGGACTACACACCAAGTCCTTCATGTCAGCTGCAGCTAGTAACGGGGAGCAGGGCTAGACGTGGCAGAAAGTCACTTTTACCCAAATACAACATTTACCTAGGTTGTAAAGGAGCAGGAATCAGTCTTGTGATGAGCACTGGCTAGACAAAGCCTGGACCCCTCTTCCATCTTGCTTCTGCAATTTGTAAGACTGAAGTTAAGCTCCCAGGTAAACCACTTGTTGGCTTCAAAAAGGGTAAGAGGGCTCTCTTGATGTCTGAGAGGGCTTCAGAGTGGACAACATCTGGCAGCTCTGTGCTGTCAGGAGTCTCCACAACGCAGCTAGGATGTTCCTTCCTCCTCAGACTGCTACATCAGGAGAACATCTCTAGAGCCTATGGCGACTCACCAATAAGAAGCGACCATGCAATGGGCTACCAAGATGTTAGCCAGCACCCATGGTGGGCTGAGCGCTATCTTGGCCGTGAGATGCACCCTGACCTCACCGTGTCATTTGATCATCAGCCCTCTAACTAGCACCCGAGTATGGAAAAGAACAGATCTCAGAGGGGCTGCAATGACAGTTCTGCAGTTGTCACATGTGCCTGGCATAACAGCGCATGGAGAAAGGACCTCGTTCCTGAAATTTTGCTATAGCAAAGCAATGCAGAATCAGGTCCCCTCCAGAGCCCGAGCCCTTAGCTTGTGAAATGCCTCTGGGGTTTTCTGAGATCAGTTCGTACCACCAGGGCTTTGAGAGGGACTAAGATAGTAGCGCTGTATCTTGTGCAAATAAGAGGAGGGTGAATGTGTGGAGGGCGAAAGACAGAAACAGATAATCACACTCAGGATCCAGCTAAGCACTTCTGGTAATTTTTCTTACAGTAAAGCATATGGCATCAACTTCAGTGGGAATACACTAAAATCCCATCCTCTTCCCATTATTTTTTATTACTTTGTGCTCTAACAACACCTGGAACCCAACACTCACTGAGTTTGGTGCTATAAAAACCCACAGTAAGAGAGGCTCTGCTCTCTAAAGCTGACACTAAGCACCACTGTGTGTAAAGCAACAAAACTGCTGAGTCTATGTGATGAGTACCCTGAAACAGAACCAGAACATAACCCACAAATCTCAGTCTGTCTATGTCTACTGCTTGTCATTTGTCAATAAATCCACTTCTGGTCCATATATTTCTAAAGAAAACATAGCTCACTTAAAAAGCTGATAGAAAGCCTATAATTTAATAAATGAAAATATTTTGAGTTGGTTTTTGCCACCTGTATATTTCTTTTCCTTCTCTATTTTCCCGTTCTTTATTCTTTTCTTTATAATTCCTTTAGTGAGATCTTTTGCCCTGTCCTCATACAAGTAGAAAAAAAAGGTAGGGTAAAACAGGAGAAAGNAGAAAAGGAAAAAGTGGGAGAGAAGAAAGAAAAATAGACATGAAACCTCTTCCAACCCTAACATAAAACAATCTGACTTTAAAATCCCACTAAGTTTAGGAACTATTCCTGTTTGTAAAGAACATATTTTTTCAGTGAAAGCTATTTTTTGCCCAGGACGTTTCCTCACATGCTACTGTGGCTGTATATAGACACTTCAGCCACACTCATCACCGCTGCGTTGTGTGTGCAGAAAATAGATGGTGCCAATGACACAGCTTCAGGAATGGAGCTGAGCCAGCCGAGTTATGAACTTATATATACTGCACAAACCAAATCCTTTCATATGGAATACACTTGTGTTATGTGATTTAAAAGAAAGGGCCTCTCATGTAGTATTTCTGGCATCATCAGGTCTGTAGCAGCGCTTATACCTCTAAGACAGCTCTCCTTCCTAATATCTTGCAAGCTTAATGTCTTTGAATTACTCTACTCCATTCTCGTGAGACCCCACCTGGAGTACTGCGTCCAGCTCTGGAGTCCCCAACAGAAGAAGGACATGGACCTGCTGGAGCGTGGCCAGAGGAGAGCCACGAGGATGATCCGAGGGCTGGAGCACCTCTCCTATGAGGAGAGGCTGAAAGAGTTGGGGCTGTTCAGCCTGGAGAAGAGAAGGCTCAGGGGAGATCTTATTGTGGCCTTCCAGTCCCTAAAGGGGGCCTACAGGAGAGCTGGGGAAGGGCTTTTTACTGGGGCATGGAGTGATAGGACGAGGGGGAATGGCTTTAAACTGGAAGAGGGCAGGTTTAGATTGAACATTAGGAAGAAGTTTTTCACTGTGAGGGTGGTGAGGCACTGGCACAGGTTGCCCAGAGAGGTTGTTGAGGCCCCATCCCTGGAGGTGTTCAAGGCCAGGCTGGACGTGGCCTTGGGCAGCCTGGTGTGGTGGGAGGTGTCCCTGCCTATGGCAGGGGGGTTGGAACTCGATGATCTTCAAGGTCCTTTCCAACCTAAACCATTCTATGATTCTATGAATTAATAATTGTAGAAATTCATCTAAATTTGGGAAACCAGCACTTCATAGTGCTTCATTGTTAGAAACATTCTGGTAGTTTTAAATTTGACTGGATGTTTCCTAAGCGTTAAATAAAACCTTTTTTCTCACATTGATTTGGTTTAACACGATGCCCATTCTGTCAGGGCAGCACAGTGCTGTGGGGTTGGGATAACGGCTCATCTCCGTTTGCTCAGCACTGAGTTTTCCCATACTGCTGCAGGAATCCCATCAACGTGTCACTGCCTGGGCTATACAGTAGACATCTCTCTCCAGGGCAACCAATACGGCACTTTTTACTAGTGCTAAGTTATCTCTAAACATTATGTCCCCACTTAGGTGTTTGGCAACTTGCAGCTGGCTCAGCGTGTCCCAGGATGAGCTCCATGCACAGCTTCTCAGATTTGCTTCTTTTTAAAGAATACATACAAATTATTTCTAATGTGGAGGGACCAGATCCTGAACCTGCAGGCACGCCAGCGTCTACTGTTGCTGTCCTGAATGTGCTGAGTGAAACATTGGCCTCATTTCCACCAGTGGCAGAACTTCCCCGGGCTTTTCTGAAGTCTGCATCGCACTGCTTACAACTAGGAAACAACATGAAAACTGGGAGTTTTCTTTTGCCGCCCTGCAAGAGAAGTGATTCTGTTCTTCTGCTTGGACATAACAACCACTCGACTAAGAGGTATTACGACTTGTGAAACTGTATTTTCCATGCATTTTCTGCCATTGCTTTTCATGACAGGGGAGGAAATAGGACATCAAAAAGAGAATTGGTGAAGTGGCTTGAGAGATGGAATTGCCAGATTTGGCAATAATACCACGGCAAAAAGAAGACACAGTAGCTGTTCATATTTCATAACCATATGAGCCCCAGAGGAAGAGGTAAAACATAGATCTGATCAAATGATGAGAAAATCATCTGTTCTTGAATTGCTGTTCGGGATGGGCAAGAAGTGGGAATGTTCTTGCAGAGAGGACAGTGTGAATTCCAGCATACTGGATGTTGTTCAAGGCTGAGATGTGCCTCCCCGAACACAATCTTAGTCTAGCTCTCAGGAGTTACCTTACTTTACAGTCATTTGTTCTGAGACCTAGGCTTTGTACAGTGCTTTTATAGACTCATGGAGTCATAGAATCATTTAGGTTGGAAAAGACCTTTAAGATCATCAAGTCCAACCGTAAACCTCACACTGCCAAGTCCACCACTAAACCATGTCCCTCAGCACCACGTCTACATGTCCATTAAACACCTCCAGGGATGGTGACTCCACCACTTCCCTGGGCAGCCTGTTCCAGTGCTCAACAACCCTTTTGGTGAAGAAATTTTATAAGCGACTTCTATAACAGAACATATCGTCATCATCTCCCTTAGATAAGTCGTGAAAAACAAGTAACAGGCATCCTTCTGTAAATGTTGAAAACAAAGGACAGGAAGATAATAATTAGATTTTGCTTCAGATTTTGGACATCTAACAGTTAGGCGAGTAGGACTGAGCTAGTCAACCAAGGCTGTGTAGTCCATGCAGAAAGTGCAATTCCTGTTCTCTGCATTGGACAACTCTCCTACTATGAGAAAAATCACGGTCTGGAGATGCCTCTTTCTCCCTTGATATGAGAGCACCTTGTAATGATTAGGAGAAATGTAGACATCTAAACTAAGGCAGATTAACTCCAGCCAACATGACCACTCAATAGTTGTCAGGAAGCATCATCTGAGCTGGATATTGAGTATCAGTCTCCAGGGTCCTGGAGCCTGTGCTCCTTCTTGAAGGCCATATTATTTCAATGAGTTGCTGCTCTTAATTGCTATTTCAGGAATACAGTTGTTATTTACTTCAGCTGTACAATATCACATGTGGCATAATCCCAGTGCAAGTAAAAACAAGAATAGAGCATGTTTGGCCAAACATTATAGGTCTGGCCTGAAGCAGGGAGTCTCTCACTACAGTAATAATTCAATTATTTTAAAGGGCCCTTTAAATTCCTTGCAGTCAGTGAAAACCCAGGACTTCAAAAGCAATTGTTGTCTGATCTTTATTGTATTGGATTATTTATCTATTTATTTATACAAGAAACTCCATTTAAGCATAAAAAAAAAAAATCCTTTTCATTGTGAGTGTGGCCAAACACTGGAACAGGTTGCTCAGACATGTTGTGGCGTCTCCATCCTTGGAGATATTCAAAACCCAGCTGGATACCTGAACAACCTGAATCTAGCTGGACATCTGAACAACCTGCTGTAGTTGACTGTGCTTTGAAAAGGGGGGTTGGCTGAGATGATCTTCAGAGGTTTCTTTCAACCTCAGATATAATGTGATTATGTGATTTATTGTAGGAGAAGTGGTTGTTATTTTCATGTAGACATCAACCTGAGGAAAAGTGTGGTGGAACTCAAAGAGTAAAAGGTAGATGTTCTTATCTGCCTTAGCTGTCACAATCAGTGGAGAAAAATAAATGCCAGTAGGGTGGGATGTGTTTCATTCTAAAGCAGCAATAATACCATAGATATTTGGTGCTTTATTTTAAGGTGGGCGGTGGGTCAGAAAATGCCCCAGTGAAATAAAATAACAAGAAGTGGCTACTTGTTGGTCAGCAGAGATTTTTTCCGACATTAAAGTTTTCTTTGTTTGCCCTAAGATGCCATTATCTTTTCCGAGCAGTAGCCTGTAAGGAAATCCTTCTGGTAAACAGATTCCCCACTTCCCTCTGGCTTCCACAGCAAGATTCTTGAGTACCCATGCCAGGATACTGTATTACAAGAAAACAGTATTACATCCCAGTCCAATTTAGCCACAAAATCCAAAGGCAACTGAATGTGAATATTTAAAATCCAGTCATCACCTGAAGAACTTGTGACGGAGAAAGGAATGCCCTGCCCTATTGTTTCTCCATTAACTCATCACAGTCTCCATTAAGTCATCTTTGACAATCTGGGCTTCTTGCACATTGGTAGAGGACAATAAATATTTCTAGGGGACAGATTATTTTACTGCAGGAAAGCCACCCAACACAGGTGGTACATCCCCATTGGACATGCCTATCTCTTTCACTGAATAGAGAGAGAGTCAATCATCTCAATGTGGTTGTCTAAATGTGGACACCTAGAACAATTTGAGATGTTTTACGGTATCTAATATCATAGAATCATAGAATGGTTTAGGTTGGAAGGAACCATAAATATCATCTAGTTCCACCCTCCCCTGCCATGGGCATTGACACCTCCCACTAGACCAGGTTGCTCCAAGCCCCATCTAACTTGGCCTTGAACACCTCTCCACCCTCAGAGTGAAAAATTTCTTCCTAATATCTAATCTAAATCTCCCTTCTTCCAGTTTGAAACCATTCCCCCCTCATCCTATCATTACGTGCCCTTGTAAAATGTCCCTCTCCAGCTTTCTTGTAGGTGCCCTTCAGATACTGGAAAGCTGCTAGAAGGTCTCCCTGGCGTCTTCTCCAGGCTGAACAAGCCCAACTCTCTCAGCCTGTGCGTGAGGATGGTAGACAGGATACAAGACTGTGCCCCACCAGACTATCACCTGAAAGCTGAACAGAAAACATCTATCATATTCATATAGAGACACAAAATTAAGGGTCTTCATTTGCAAGCTGAATCCTAAAACATTGGTATCTTCAAGAATATTTTAATCTGTGATAAGTGAACAGTCAAGAAAAAAATGGAAGAAAATGAATGCTTATGATAAAGATCTTTGTTGGGTTAGTAAAGAGTTCCTTTGGATCGCTCAGGCCCCATCCAAGCTCTCCTTTGAGTTCCCTCAATGTAATTACCCTATCATAAGACCTCATGGGAAGGGTTGTTCACAGTTAAGACACTAGAAATTTAGAGAGAAAATCAACTAAGCAAAATTTACAGGGAACCATCTCTAGCAGTTTGCACTTAGTGGGCTGAAATAGACTCAAAATTTTTATTGCATAGTCCCTGAAAATGAAATTAAATTTCTCAATCCTACTGTAAGACCTGATCCAAATCCTACTGTAACCAATGGAGAGAAACTTGTTGGCCTCTACAGACTCTGGATGAGGAATCAAGAGAATTATGGAGGCTGTGAGTGAAGTTCTGGACCAGAAAGCAGAAAACATGTTTGCATACTTCATTATCCTGTACCACAGGAACTCCCTGTCATGGTGGGATATTCATGTATGGCTTAGTTTAAAAAAAGCTAAGTGTTCTTTCAAATAAAAATGTTTCACAGACGTTACTTTAAGCCCCACTAGGGAGGCTGAAAATGTGCGAGGTGGAAATGAAAGGACATCCTCCTCTTCTGAACTACGTCTTTTCTTTTTCAGTTTGGGTGTTATCCATTGGATGATGGATTGCCTCCATGAATGTTACTGTACAGTACCTACCACAAAGGGGCTGTGATCTCAGCAAGGACCTCTAGGTGTTACTGCAACACAATTAATAATAAAATGTCATCAATACCCAAACAGAAGAAAGACAAACAAAACATCTCTAAAATAAGGAATCTGTTGCTTGTTGTGGAGAATATGCTGTCCTCTGGCCCTTCCCAGAGAAGAAAGAACTGTCATAAACCATAATAACCTCAGAAGCTGAATATAGATACCAGTTTCTGAAGAAGGTAAAATGTAGGAAATACCCATTCTTTTCCCTCTGCTGGCTACAAGCCAACCAAAGACATTTGAAAAAGTCAGGGAGAGAAAGACAGAATGGGGGAAGAATGCAAGACACGGCTGAGATCACAAACCCAGAAGCTAATCCACCTTCCAAAGAAGCGCAGAGATGCGAGGGAGAAACAGGAAAAGCTTGTAACAGGCATGTTCAAGAAAAGGCTACCAGGCTCAGTTCATTGCCTGTCATGCTGACTCACTGCCTCGTTTCCTTGTGCTCTTTCATCTCTTCCCTTTTGTCTTTCATTCAGATTTACAACTCTTTGGAGTGCGAAGAGCCCTTTTGTTTCGTAGCTGTACTACATCCAGTCCAGGGGGATCCAGGCTCTGAACTGGGGTATCTTGGTTTAACAATAATGAATTTTGTATTTTATTTATGCAAAGAACCCATTTGCCCCTCCCTCCCCCAAACTTTGCCCTGGAGGAATTAGAGAGTGGTTCCTCTGGGGAGTGGTTTTTTTAAAGCTATGCTAATCTGTTGGTCAGAAGGTGAATCACGGGGTGTTGCCACTCCCTGCCCACATACATATTAGCAAATTAGCGGAAGAAAAGAAGGTGGAAGGCATAGGAAAGTGCATTACTTGACCTCACTTTCTCTAACATCAGCATGGGCAACCTTCCCCACGCCCTACCACAGTGGAAACACCCCTTTTCCCATCTGCGGAGAGGCTGGTGGACGTGGCACGGGTGTGGGTTTGATGAGCAGCCAGAAGGCTCTCCCCGTCACATCAAAAGGAACGCAGAACAAGGGCTAATATTGAACTTAAAGCAGGGAACTATTGCATAGAAATGGATCTAATCCTCTGCAAACTGTAGCACCCAGACAGTTAGTCCAGGAGAGAGTACGCAGCATCCCTTCTTCTCCCACAGCACACCAAAACTCACGTGGTCTCCTACGCACCTCAGGTCTCAAAATCCACATGCAGGAAGAAGGACAGATGTCAGTGTTCTAGGCTCCTGCAACAGCAGGTAATCCACTAAACGTAAATTACAGGCTGCTACCTTTATTTGATGCATATATCATGGGAATATGGGCCGGTCCATTGCTTCAGATGCTGAAATGCAGCAGTACAAGATGATTTGTCGCACCAACACTTCTAAAAACATCAACATCTTCTAGAACTGCTCAGACATGAGCTGTCCAGTTTTCTGTTTTGACCACTGTGTAAAGCTGCACGAAAAACGATAGCTTTGGGAGTTATGATCTGGAAATCAGGCCATGAAGCACTCAAAAAGCCAAGTAAAATACATGAAAGATAGAGGAATAATGCACTGCACTGCTTTCTCAGTCGACCACAGGCAAAGATCATGTTTAGCTGTTGCGCTGCTGGCAGCTTTTCCTGGAGTACTCACAGACGTCTTTGTGAGTGAGTGTGTGACACTTTGCACATGCAGAGAGAAAACCTTCTGAGTTTGGCCCTGGAAATAGTCCAGATGATCATGTCTTTCAGCAGATCAGGAGAAATACTGCGATCAGAAGTTCAGTGGCCTTTTTGGAAATCGTTTGGGTAGCAGCAGAAGAGAAACACTGGATGGGTAAAGGGGAAGGGAGAGGAAAGACTGAAAAAACAGGCATGAAAAAAAAACAGAAAAGCTTTTGAGAAACAAGTGAAAAGGAGAAAAAGGGGAAGAAAACTGATTTACAGCCCGGTTCAGTTTGGAAGATAGGCTGCTAGGGTCGTGTGAGGGCTGCCACGGTTACTGCCTCTGTGGAGGATGAGCTGGCTCCTGATGAAGACTATGGGTGTCTTCCTGAGGACATCCACTGAGTGCTGGATTGACCTGGGGAGGTGCCCACATGGCACTGACTTCATATGGAAGCTTTGGATGGCCCTTTCCCTACACACCCATCCTGTCAGCTCAAAATGGGGTCTGAGACTGTTCTGGTTGCAAATCAGCCAGAGAAACAGATAATTGGTGTTAAGGGTGCAAATTCCAACATAAAAGAGAGGAAGGCATTTCTTAGAAAGTTTTTGCTGCAGATATTTTCCACCTTCTGACACGCTGCCATTCCTCACTGAAATCAGCGTCCACCACCTGCTCCTTTGGCACCGGGCTCATTAAATCTGGTCCATCCGACATCAGCATTTGAAAACCATGAGTCAGAATAACATCCACCCCACCCCAAGTGCCTGCCCTTATCCTCTCCGAGGGCAGGATTAGCTTAAAAATTGACGAGTCTTGAAAAATGCTAAGCATTTTGTTCTTGTGATGAGCCTGGTGGTGACTGAGTCAGTGGGAAGGATACGGTTCATGAGTTCAAGCTTTTCCCCGTCACCAGAGGTTCTCAAAACTTACTCTTTTTATACGGGGGAATATGTACACCATGGATGAAAAGTTACTCCAGCTGGAAGCTGCGGGGGAAAAGAGAGAAGCACAACATAGGTGTGCTCCAACTAGCTGTAGGAGATGGGACCAAGTATGTAAACCCCACTGCTTCTAGATGGGGCTCATAGATCCATACGGCGTTGTGCCATGGTCTTAACCACCCCAGGTGTCTCTCACAGTAAACATTTGTGCATTGCGCTTCTTTGAGCGCTATGGATACAGCCTACGGACTCCAGAAGCTCAGGGCATAAAGAGAAACACATCTAGCTGAAACCTCGGGTTCAAGTGAATAGGAGTTGTTACGGAGTCCAGGGTTTCACCCTCAGTTTGCTAAGTTTGTAGTACAAATGTGAAAGCTGGAAAGCTGTTCGCTTCCGCACAGTAGAAGTAGCTTCCCTGATCTAAACTGAATTTATTTCAGAAAAGATATGAGTCGAAAGAGAACCAGACCTTGCTAAGAGTTGCAGCAGAAGCCTTTGAATTCTGTGTTCGGGACCCAAAGAAAGAAGCAATTTGATGAAATGTAAAACATGCTATCTTTTCATCTCCTATTACAGGTAAAATTCCCCAAATCTGAACTTAGAAAAACAGATTTCCCTGCGAAAAAAATCCTGCAAAATATTCTTTGCAGAAACAGTGATTTCCACTTAAAGTACTTAAATAAAATTCACAGTTTTTCCAGGAGAGGGTGGAATTCTGCTATTCTTCGTACTCGAGGTAAATGAATAAATAGAAGCACCATGTTCACAAATATTATTGCGTATACTCAATATGGATTGGAAATGTCTTTGCCCTGGATTAAATTCAAAAGAATTAGAAAGTAATTACACTTTGCTACATTATTATTGAAAGAACAAAATCTCCTCAGGCTAAGGGAATCATTTGCATTCGGTATATGTTAGATAAGAAAGTATTAGATTTGGTATCTGTTAGATAAGAAAGTGGCTAGCACACGGGGTCCATTTAACTACATCTTGTAAGGCACTGGGCCAAATGATTTCAGGGCATCTCAAAGGTTCATAAAACACACCTGGATATGAGTCTTCTTATGGATCAGGTTCATGGAAAGTTTTGCTGAGGTTTACAGATCGCTTGTGTAAATCTCATCGGAGTCATTGTGGTTTTGGCACGGAATCAGAGAATATTGAACCTGAAACCTGTGGTTTGTTTTTAGACTATGAGTCACACACACGGTGGGTGGAAAGTGGTACAGCTCACTTGATAACAACGGTTTGCACCAGATGAGGGGCTGAAATTGGTTGCAATTATTCATACCTGAACACAGCACGAAACCAAGTGTCACAGTGAATATGTCAACATGGAACCAGAAAAATTAACTGTCCCAAGGAGGGAAATTGTCACCTTTCTTCTCTTATTGTTTATATGTACACCACATCTTAAACCAACTCATTTGCCTCCATGTATCCCATTTCCCTCTTAGAGTTCCATCAGGGTCTTGATGGCACCTGTCATCAAGACAGATGAGCTTGGTAGACAGCCCAAACACGAGTGGCCTAGAGGATGCCTGCGGGCAGCCTACAGATGTCCTAGAAATGGCTGTATGGATGTGTAAATCTGAGTCAGGAAATATGTCAGACAAGCCTGTTTCCTGGCCTTGCACCCTAAGGTCGCTGTAAATACACTCACTATTATCAAGAACGACTTAGTAATAACAGTTAGGCCAATACCTTTACCAATAACAGCTAAAAATAAAAGTTCCGTCTTTACTGCTGAATTTAACAGTTCTGGATCCAGGGCCTGTACTCTTAAATTGATAGAATGGTCTTTAGTGCATTTAAAGCCTGGATGAACTGGCACTCTCCCAAGTGATTCCTGGGCAGATCATAGAATCATAGAATCATAGAATTAGTGAGGTTGGAAGGGACCTTTAAGATCATCAAGTCCAACCATTAACCAGGTCTGGGAGTTAACACGCTCCAGGGAACTTTCCTAAGAAGCAGCTTGAATGCGGACACCCAATTTTACAGGCTGTGGGAATTAGGCCCTATTTTGGAGGCTACATAGTATGAATACGTATAGATAGTGCCATTTGGTGCCAGGGCCNACTCTTAAATTGATAGAATGGTCTTTAGTGCATTTAAAGCCTGGATGAACTGGCACTCTCCCAAGTGATTCCTGGGCAGATCATAGAATCATAGAATCATAGAATTAGTGAGGTTGGAAGGGACCTTTAAGATCATCAAGTCCAACCGTTAACCAGATCTGGGAGTTAACACGCTCCAGGGACCTTTCCTAAGAAGCAGCTTGAATGCGGCCACCCAGTATTACAGGCTGTGGGAATTAGGCCCTATTTTGGAGGCTACATAGTATGAATACGTATAGATAGTGCCATTTGGTGCCAGGGCCAGAGTACGTGCCCTGATACTATTGCGTCTACTAGAACAGCTGTAGCCCATGGTGCTACTTCTGGCTGAGGAACATCTCAGCCTACAGGTTGCTGGAGACTGGGAAGAGGCACTGGGGAAAGAATGACTTCACATGTGCCCTTCTGTCTTTCTCCAAGGCTGCTACAACAGGGCACTGCCAAAGATGGCTTGATTTGACCCAGAATGGTTAGTCTTGCCACAGCATCTCGTGTGTCTCATTCCAAACTCTACACAAACACAGAAGAAAAATGAGGGTCCTTACCCCAAGGAGTTTCTAATAACTAATCCTTTACAGTCTCCAGTTAGTGGTGCCTGAGGAAGCATTCCTTAACTCATGATTGCTCCCCTGATTAACTCGCACGGTAATTCTCTGATCCCTCAAGGAAATTTGGTTGCATACAGTGCTCATGCTGCAATGTTCTCACTTGCAGAGTCTAAGGCAAAAGAGAGCCTTTCTGGTCATCTGCTCAGCCTTTCTACATAACAGACTGGATCAGATTCACTCATTAAATATAACAACTTACGGTCAGCCTTGAGTGCGCCTAAGCAAAAAAAACCCATCTAAGTCTTGGCCTGACTCCAACAAACATAAACCTAGCCACATCCCTTGGAAAACTCTTCTGACAGTTGATAAATCCCATTTGAGAAGCTCATGGTAATTGCCACCAGTAGCCATAAACTATGTAGACTATTTGCCATAACGCAATGTGGTTTCAAATGCCATAGAAGGAGTACTGGATTTTAAGGAAGCATTTGTTTTTGTTTGAGTTTAAGACAGTCTGTAAAAGGAAGGCCTAGTGATTCAAGAGTAAGTGCAGAAATCAGGACATCTGTGACTAGACGCACAGTCATGTTGATGGGTTCCTGTGACTTAAAGAAGTCTTAATGACTGTTCAGCTGGTGGACCCTGGATAATTGCCATTTGTAAAGGAAATCCTCTGTTGCTGTGCAGTTGCTGTCACGTAATCCTACACGTCATTTCTTATAGGTTAATTGACTGTGAGGATTTCTAGCTTTTCTATGGTCTCTGTCTGCCTCTTTACCCCTAGAGGCATTCCTCCCTCTCCAGGGACAGGCGGTGGGGATCTGCACATAGGTGCACTCTTCTGTGGTTTAAACCACAGAGAAAGAAAATCCACAGGGTTACATCAGAACTTCCCAGAACAGAGACGGCAATCCATCTGATGGAGAAGATAATGTACAAATTTTACTCTACCATTTTTTATTGGGATATCTGCTCTTAGTAGCACACCTGGTTCTTTTTTAGTGTAGAACTGATGTCCCTAGTACAACCTAGGAAAGATGCAATTTTCAACTGTCTCATCAGCCAAGTGATCTTCAGATGTAGCGTCCCGTGTCTTATGTTTGCTAATAGTTAAATATTTGTAGAACTTTGAAACAAGTGTATGAAAACTTGGGCCTGAGTTGAGTCTCCTAATTTTAGGTGACTAGTCTGAATCAGTCTTCCAATCACTAACCAATAAAGAGAAGCCATCAGGCAACATGACCCCCATCCTAAGTACCTAATAAGCTGATCAGATTTAGATTAATTAAGTCCAGGCCTGTCTATCTTTTAGTGCATAAACTTGCACAAACAAAGTTTCACTGGCAAGTTAATGACATGTCAATGTTAACCTAAATAACAGATTTCTCTACTTGGGCACTCTTTCCAGTTAATCACGTGGAAAACAGTAACTAGTACCTTAACCTGAAAAGAACTATGTGATTTACACTTTTTACTTGCTGAAAATTTGACTGATTTTTCTAAGCTAAAATCAAAGTTCTCACCAGTCCCACAGTCATCAAGTTACTATTCAGATTTAGAAACTGACAACAAAAATCATGGTTATTTGGGAAGAGGGGCTCTTGGCCCTGCTGAAGTCAGTGTCCAAACACCTGTTGACTTCAGTGGGGCGAGCTCTTCCTTCCTCGTAGGCAGTCTGCGTGATGCTTAAGAGTAAAAATACTGTTTCACCTCATTCAAGGCTTCAGGGATTAGAATCAAAATTCAAATGTGTAATTTCCAATAGAACCACTTTGGATTTATATTAACATTGGGATCAGAATCTTTCAATCACTGTTTCTACTGATCTGAGCTTTGCATAATTGTTGTAGGCTAATTTTGAATTCATAGCACTGAAAGACTGCCTGACCCAAAAGCAATGAAGGCCCCATGGTCCAGGCCACAGAAGAAACAACCAGCGAATAGACGGACCTTTCCCAGGAAGTTCATAAAGTGTGACTTTGAAAATCTGTGAGAGGTAAACAAGCAGACAAATGGGAGCAAGAAAAGACAACATAACAACAAAATACATGTGACCACAAAAACAAGAATTCTGCTGGCCTCCAATGGCTCCTGATACTACACCACCACCTTTGGCCTTAGTATGAACTTCATCTGTATTAGGATTGTGCACAGCTGCCCATAACCTTCTTCTGACTTTGTTCCATGAATAAGAGGTAAAATGTTCAGTTCATAGAATCATAGAATCATAGAATGGTTTAGGTTGGAAAGGACCTTGAAGATCATCGAGTTCCAACATCGAGTTCATTGGCTTAATGAAATCACTAGCATTTCTTCCTTTTCANAAAGCAAATTTGAAAAAAAAAAAAAAAAAAGAGAGAGGCAAAATGAGGGCTCTAAAAATACATGATACAAGTTTTGTCTGGAGAAGAAAACACACCGATGTGAAAAACCAGTGAGCTTTGCAGTCCAAAAAGTTTATTTCCTTGTGAGTTATAATTGAATTAAATTTAGAGGTTTACTGGAAACATCTATGGACTAGGTGGACTACAAAAGGAAGAAAGCATTCTCTCTGCTTTTTGAAATCAATACTACATGAAAGGTATACAAAACAACAAGCGTGCTCCATGTGTGTCTAAGTTTATACCCACATAAAGGTATAATAGGAAACCAAAGACATGCAATATTGAAGTGCTGTGGATTTACTCAAGAAAATGGTAAAGAAATTAAAATAGAGCCCCTGGCACAATATATATTTTACCTAGGGCATGTAGTGATAGGACGAGGGGGAATGGCTTCAAACTGGAAGAGGGCAGGTTTAGATTGAACATTAGGAAGAAGTTTTTCACTGTGAGGGTGGTGAGGCACTGGCACAGGTTGCCCAGAGAGGTTGTTGAGGCCCCATCCCTGGAGGTGTTCAAGGCCAGGCTGGACGTGGCCTTGGGCAACCTGGGCTGGTGGGAGGTGTCCCTGCCTATGGCAGTGGGGTTGGAACTCGATGATCTTCAAGGTCCTTTCCGACCTAAACCATTCTATCATTCTATGAATATATGCCAACCATACATTATGTTGCAGGGATGGTCTAACTCAAGATTCGAGTTTAGATCTAGAGTTACAGTATAGAGGAAAATAAAATCAGGTTGAAGGGACAACACTCTCAGGTCTATGAATAGCACTTTCATTGATGGAAGAGATAGATTCACCTGTAGGAGAGATTTTCCCTTTTCTTGTGTTCAGTTTTCAAGAGATCAAGGAAAAACTGCCAGCAAAAGAGACATGGTGAACTTGCTTTTAAATGCTGTGGGTTATGTTATTCTAAATGGGACAAATACAAAGTTAATCATGCATTAGTCCAGATACCTTGCTTGGGAATGAATCTTACTGTTATTGAGCTAATCTGTCAAATCTTGGGAACAAATGTCAAAAGTTACTGTTCCTCCCACTCCCAGCCCCCTTCCCAAGAAAGAGTGGCCTCTGTAATAAGGCTAGACATAGGCATGTGATAAAAGAAGTCAACGAAATTATTAAAAGACTATTTGAATTATTATTCAAAGAGGATAATATGAGAAATAAGGAAATACCCAAGAAATATGAAGCATCCAGACACCTTTGAATAGTCACAGAAGAATGGAGGCATGTTTTCATTGTCTCTAACATACAAATATAAGCATAAAGGCAAGATCAAAAATAAAGTCAGTCAAAATCAATCTTCAGCACCAGTTGAAGTAGGTTATTTCAGGAAATCCCCCAAACTGTGTGACAAACTCACTGTTTTCACTCCTTGAAGAAACCATTAGTATCTGGTGAAAACTCTTGGACACAATGAATTGTGTACAGGGAAGAGAGATCTTGAAGATGAGGTATGACAAGAAAACTTAGACAGAAGAGCAGAAATGGTTTAGAGAATCCCTATGAAAGGAAAAGATTGGAAAATCCAAGACAGAGTGAATTTTCCTGTGGTTTAAATGCTTTGCAGCTGAGACTAGAGTGACAGCTCCAGGTAGTCCTAACAGGAATGACCATTGAATGAGCAGTAATGAACAACTAAAAAGCAAGAGGTAAATGATTCAAATTACAAATGACCAAAAAATCACTTTAAAAGATTCCCCAGAAAAGATATTAATAATCACGTATTTCCAAGCTATGTGTAAGCTAATGACATTGATCAGGTTGGACCCATAGTCACCTATCACTGCGGTATTCTACACAAGAATAAAATGAGTGCAAATTAAATTAATAAGGTACAGAAGATGAACTGCCTATTGACAAGGTGGTAATGAAAATGTTCATGCCCCAAAAAAGTATCCCAAGGGACTGTGGACAGATTACATGACGGTGTTTGATCCACACCCACATTTCTGAAGATGGAAAACATGGATGAAAGAAGGGGGGAGAAAAGGACTCTATGGGACCCCTGGGATTTATTGTGGAAAATATCATACATAGATGATAATCTTAAGCTCTATAGCATGCCAGAGGAGAAAATCTAGCTGCAACAAAGAGCATCAATATCTTTTCAAGTGATATTCATGTGCAGCTTGGGCTGAACCATTTCCAGAAACAAAGGCTAAATTGGGAGTGGGGATGCAAAACAAGAGACAAAGCTATTGACACGTTGTCTGCTGAAGAGACCTACATAGCTTGTCACTCAAACTGTCAGCAAAGATGTCAGTGTGTAAAACTTAAGTAGGTGCCATCAGCTTCAAATACCACAGTGACCACCTCTGGTCAGTTAGTACCCATGTCATTCTAGCCACGTCTTGCCATGTCTTGGCAGGTTGGGATGAGATCTGACTCTGGGAGAATAGAGACCTTTAGGCAGGATGACCACCACTGCAGGGCTGAAAATGTAAAAGACAACTGCATGTCTTTAGATGGAAAGAAAGATGGATGTTGAATAATAGTGAAGATACTGTGTTTACTGAGCATATGTTTATTGTACATGCCAGCTAAAGTATCGCTGTTTATAATGACTAGAAGGAAAATTGTGGGAAACTCATTTAAGAACCACAAGGAGAACATCAAGACTGCACTAAGAAGTAGAAGGCAAATCTTTTCTTTAGCCAAAAGGGTGAAAAATCTCAAAAATGGAAGAAATGAAGAGGAAGTTACTACCACAACACAAGATTATTATCTCCATGTGGACTGAACAGGAGTCTGAGTCTTGAAAACTGGAGACATCAATGACAAAATGAAATACTTATCCATAGATTGTAACACATCTTGGCAGCAGGGCTGAATTTGTTGTTTGAATTTTTTTCTTTTCCTAATTTGAGTTGGCTACAGTAGTAGTAGTAATGTAAGCAGTCCCAGACCCTGTTCTTCAGAGTGGAGGTCAGCTGAAGCACCCTAACTGCTCAGACACGGCCTGGCCACACTCAAACCACCTACAGTGAATGGTCCCAGGCCCTAAATCTAAACTTTTGGGAGACTCTGAGCCAAGACCAAACCAGGGAAGATGTTAAGAATTTAGCAGAATGGGGAAGAGAGAGATGAGATCCCACTCTAACACTTTTAAATTTAGTAGTATAGTTGTAGCTGTGGTACACAGTAAACTTCACCTTGCAAATAAATTGATAGAAGCTAGAGAAAAAGAACCTGACTGATTCTGAAGGCCTCTAGACACCTATCTTTGGCCAGGTCCAAGTTCAGTGGACTGTCAGCTTAGTCTCAACAGCTGTATGGGAGCTTAGCCACTTACCTCACTTACAGAAATATTTAGAGATTGATATTTTAAATGTTGGACGGGGCTCTGAGCAACCTGATCTAGTTGAAGATTCCTCTGGCCATGGCAGGGGGAGTTGGACTAGATGGTCTTTAAAGGTCCCTTCCCACCCAAACCATTCTATGATTCTATGATTCAGGTAGGTGAATCTGAAGTTAAACCAGCTCCTGATATCTGCAGTCATTTAGGCAGTTTCTTGGAAAGTAGCTGTCTAAAGCACCTATTTCTTTCCATTGACTGCTGAAATAGCCTAGAGCATGGGATTCATCTTGCCTACCATGCAGCTGCCTAAAAGCAAACAGTTTTTTTCTACTCTCCCATTAGGATAACCATAGACTCACTTAGAAAAGATGAATCCCAGAGTAGGGTGGCCAGCTTGCTCATCTTGGACTCAGACAACTGATTCCTAGGCTGTAAAGTACGAGGACAGGCTGAGAGAGTTGGGGTTGTTCAGCCTGGAGAAGGCTCCATGGAGACCTTTTGGTGGTCTTCCTTTACTTAAAGGGGGTCTACAGGAAAGGTGGGGGCAAACTTTTAAGCAGGGCCTGTTGCGATAGGACAAGGGGTAATGTCTTTAATCTAAAAGAGGGGAAATTCAGACGAGATATAAGGAAGAAACTGGTTACACTGAGGGTGGTGAAACTCTTGCCCAGGTTGCCCAGAGAGGTGGTGGCTGCCCCATCCCTGGAAACATTCCAGGCCAGGTTGGACAGGGCTCTGAGCAACCTGATCTAGTGGAAGATGTCCCTGCTCATGGCAGGGGGTTGGACTAGATGGCCTTTAACAGTGCCTTCCAACCCAGAGTATTCTATGATTCTATGAGATTAATTATCTATTTTTCTTTTCCTAGCCCATGCTTGGGTTGTCCACAGCTAAGTTCCGTGTCTTGTTCCGGGGTCCCCTTTCATAAATCCTCAGTTTCTGCAGGAACTTCAGTTTCTCAGCAAGATTGCAGTTTCACTGGTCTGGCACGTGCAGAGTGGCACCATCCTTTCCCTGGCATTTCATCTCACCTCTGACTGCAGCCAGGCTACCGCTCTTTTAGCCTCCAGATCAGTAGGGTTGGGAAAGCTGTAGTGGTAGGATGTTCAGAAAAGATATTTTCCTTGGATCCTCCAGCTGAGAACAGGGAGCTCTTTCCAGAGCAGTGGGCATAGAAGAAAACAGTGTGATATAATGTGTTGCCTCCACCAGGAAAGCTGGCTTAAGGCACCATTAACCCTTTCCACTCTCCTTCACAGCTGCACACTCCTGTCCCTGTGCCACGTCAAAATAATCTGCTTTAAAAATATTCCTCCTTTTTTTCCTCCCCTCCTGGATAGCGGGTCCTTTGAACCCAAATCATTTCAGTCATCAGATTCAGAAAGTGACACCACAAATGGTTGTAACATTACCACTGAGGAGCTGGCACACAGCACTGTGAAGGTGGAAAACGTGGCAAGGAGCGGGGTAACAGCTGCCCTTGGCTGCATTGCCAGGGACAAGTCAGGCTAACATGTGAGATTTCTTCAGAAGAAATGGAAGTACAGGTTAGTCTACGTTACAAAGAGATGGAGAAGAAACCAGGAGACTCTCAGGTTTGTCAGGAAATTCCTTTGGGAACAGAAGAACAAAAGAATTGTCACACCCCAAATTTATTGTAAGAGTCCACCCCAATCGGCATATTCACTAAATCATTAATACAAATGTGTCTCCACTCATACCCTCATTACTTATGCATTTATTAGTTATATTTCCATGGTGCTGAGGATCCCACATCATGAGCAGGACCCTGCTCTGTTAGGAACTGTGCAACCGCGAGGTGCTACTTAAGGGCTGTCTTATTTCGTTGAATTCCTAGTTATTAGGTATAGAAAAGTTAAGCCTCATTTGGGACGTGCCTCACTGGACAGGGTGGAAAACTCCATTACTAGAGGTTAATTTAGGGTTTTATACCCAGCTGCAAAATATTTTGCCTCTGGACTTCTCTCAGAAGTTGCCTCCCATTGACCCAAAACAATATCTGATGCATGAAGTTCTTGAATGGCTGAACACGATCCTTCTACATTGCCCCTTCATGTAATTAATGTGGAAGTAATTAGTGTGACACCAACTACACAAGCCCAAAGGATTAAGGTAAGGTGAGTACACTATTGGCCCCGTGAGCTAAAGGATTTGCGTCACAGGGAATGCAAACGCTGATGTGATAACACCTGTTAGAATAACTGACCATCACCAGGCATCGGAGATACTTGCCTTCTTCCCATCAACAGTGTAGAGCTTCTTCACTGGGAACTGCAGGATCTCTGAAATCTCGTCCAGGAGCGTTTTGAAACTCCTGGCATTTCTGCGGTTCAAGATAATTGAGCGCCGAACGCCACTTTCTCCATTCTTAACTAGAGTGATTTTCTTGGGTATTCTGGGGCCGTGCTGAGTGAAAGGTGTGGCGTAATCTTCAAGTTTGGCCTCCTGAGCTGCTCTTCTCAAGGTGCTGGAGGGACGACCACTTCGCGGAGGGCCTGGCCTGTGTCCCCCAGAAGCAATGCTAATAGGCTTGACGTATTTCTTGTCGGAGCAAAGGTAGCATCCTCCATCCTCCAGCTGGTCCAGCTCACTGATGCAATGTATTCCTCGTGGGGTGGTGATGGTCCTTACCCCAAATGGCAGTGGGACCCGATGAGAGAGGTCGTCCATGAGTGCATTGAAGCTCTTGAAGCTTCGCTGGTTGATCGCCATCTTGACTCCTGCAAACTGAGGATCTCCACTCTTGAAGAAGGTTATTTTTTTGGCTGGGGGTACCTTGGTGACAGTGCTTGTCCGAGCCACGGAGGGAAGGGGCTGCTCATAGTTGTAGGAGCTGGTGGTTGACAGGTAGTCAGCAGGCACCTGAGTCATCCCTCTTGCTTAAAGGTAACTGCAAGAGAAGCAAAAACAGAGTAGGGTTTGTTTGCGTCATGCAGAATCAGCGCCTGACGAGCAAGGTGGCAAAGTTCGTTTTCCTCACAACATTTTTATTATCTGTACTTGATGAAGAGCAGATTGTACCAACACGGAGTTACAAACTCAACGGCTCAGGTAGGTACGAGGAAACACAGCGGGAAGAGTAGCCATAACCCTGCTCCTCACAGTTAAACCACCCTTGTCCTGCAGATGCCAGTGAGAAATCAGTCAGGGTTAGTCGCCCCTGAGGCCCAAAAAGCATGAGTCAGACCCCAAGCAAAACCCACAAAACCTGGTATTTGTGTATTGTTGTCCTTTTGAGTTTTGTGTCTTCCTTGCTTATATTTTTGAGGTTTTCTCTGAAACTGTCAGAGCCAGTTTTATTTTTACAAGAAGAGAGCTGAGATTCTCATGTAACCCTTTAACCCTGTGAACTGGCGCATAACAAAAACCAACAGAAAACCGAATTTGTTCATGTAGAGATTGCACATTGTGGCACACAACCACTCCTGAGTGTACCGAGGGGCAGAGTAGCCTGGTTTCAGAACAGCTGCTTGTGGTCATGCCATAGTGTGCCAAGGCAAGATCTGGATGAAAATCCCTGGCAGTTATGCAAACAAATAACGGTAAGAAATATTGCAAGACCTCAGATAGGTCTACAAAAGTTGGTTCTGCTAAACAGTGGGAAAATTTTAAATCAGCCTGGTAAGCACAGATTTGAGGAGAACGATCTGCCCAATTGGTGTCTCAGCGGCTGGTGTCATTCACTTTTAAAGCTAAACTCACTTTGGTGTTTAAGTCTGGAGGTTGAGCCCCACCTTTTGGAACCCAACTGTTTGCCACGCCTTTGCCATGATGGAGACAGGTGGAAAAGAGATGGACTCTACTCTTTCTTACTCGCACTTATCAAATGCACTGTCTTTGAAATCAATCACTAAAAAATTCAGACCCCACATGGAATAAAACTACTATGCCAAAAAAGAAGATGCTTTGGTTTCGACATAGAAAAAAAATATTAACACTATTTGCGACTGCTAAAATATTGGCTGTAATGAGTATGACAAATGACTATTTCATGAATATGAGCAGTGATTCCACAGTTCACTTTGAGTTAATGACTCAAACTTAAGTGGACATTCTCAAAATAGCATTTAGAGATGTCATCTTCTGATCAGAAGTTACTGCTCACATACAAGCAGCAAACCACTTGAATTATTAGTAAGGAATACAGTAGCTTGTCTTGCAGCTTGTAGAAAGTAGTTCTGGCTACAGGCAACTACATCCAATTTACTTCCCGAATTATGTTCTTAGTCGATAGCAGTTTTCTATGGCAACTTCAAATAAATCTGTCACAAGAAAGACATTTTGTTCGTGTTTCATAAATGAGTTAGAAAACAATAAATGTACTTCTGATGACGTTTCCTTCACTTTGCTCCTGGTTATATTTCTTGCAGCAGATGCATAAAGCTCTAGTTTCTAGAAAATAATCATGCTACTCACAAATTATTCTTTGGAGAACCAGTCTGGTGACCACTGTAATTAATAGGAATTTTGTCATTGATTGCAGAGCAGCATTCAAAAAGCTGTAAATGCAGATTTTCTCCACATTTTAGAACAAAACCATTATTTTCTTTCTATGCTACTCTCAGGTGAAATATTTGTGCACTTTGTACCACAGCAAATTCACTCCTGCAATAAATGGAAGTTTAACCTCGGCTAGGTGAGAAAAGACATTAGGCACCATTTGAAAGATTATTATTTTGACAAATCTCTACTTTTTTATATCCATGCACACTGACAAAGATTTCAGTATGATTTATTCTTTCCACATACGTATTTCACCAAGCAATTATTCACTTATTTATTTCCCAGTTAAAGGTCAATCCATCACTCTATCTTCCAAGGGAAAAAATATCTCATTTCTCTATTTTTCGACAGCTTTCAGAAAGGTGGCTCTAACTTTTTCTCCATGAGTCCCACATTAGAGCTTTCAAACGTAGGCAGCATAATTTCCAAACAAACCCATTATCCAAATTGTAGTCCCTGGACAAATGGTGGTCCACAGTATGCTGGCTGCACTCCCAGAAATTTAACTGCTTCCCAAGGATTTATTCTACTTTTTTCAAGCTGTTAAATCATATTGAAAGAAGTATAAAAAATTAAAACACAGGACAAATCATAATATACTTTCTGAATGCTAATTTTCTTTGGGAATAATTTCACAAGACCGTTAAGGGATCACAAATGTAAAGGAACGTTGTCCCTTAAGTTCTGGGTGGTAGTGTTGGTTACCCACCCAAGCCTAGATGATCTGTCAGATCTGCTCTTATGAAGCAGTGTATAACATAAAGAAAGAGCCTTCCACAAAAATCTTGCATGAAATACAAACAGCTTCCATAGAGAGAAGTTCTGTATTGTCCATTTGAAGTTTCAGAATGGGAAGGGGATTCTACTGTGTATCTGGCAAGGCAACAAAAATGGTCATCTTGCCCAAATACATCTTTTTATAGATACATAAAAGAGGAGTCTCAATGCATATTTTTGTACTTACATTGAAATACTTCATGCCTCTTGCTCAAGATGACTTTTTCTCATAGAATATCCAAGAGATTAAAAATGAATCAACAAAATCATTAAAAATAAAAAAAAAAACAAAACCCAGCACAGCCAACCAACCACCTCCAGGATCTAATGCACTGGACAATGAAGGGAAAAGCGTTAGCAGGTTACATGCTGTCAATCAAACTGTCCTCAAAATGACTGACCACAGCTTGGAGGGTTAATCAGGACTGTGTTGCTAAGGATAGAAAGAAAAGCTACCTAAGCTGCTGGAGAAGGCTCTCAAATCCACTGGGGCTTTAGGCACAGTTTGCCCAATCCTCCTCTTGCTTGCGCCCATGTAACTCAGGTATAAACCTGACTCAGGGACACTCCTCTCCAATCACACCAGTATAAGTGAGAATGCAGTCAAGGCCAAAGAGGTAACATTTTCCTCTTGCATAAAGGGCAGCAGAGATCTGGGAAACTTTCCTGAGCCACCCCACTCCTCAACTCATCAACCCACCCACTCATCAGCAAGACTTTGGAATCAGATGCATCGTTTGAGTAACTCCAGGGAAATGAATGGAGCTAGATTAAAGTTGATGGCAGCTCTTAAGGATTTGTGTATATGTTTGTTAGTTCTCAGCTGGTTTATAGTCACTTACTCAGGACACAGATGACTAAGATTCGTGACAATTTTTCAGTGAAATGTTATCTTCACAGGAAAATCTGGTGAGTCCTAACCCAAATATTTTCAAGCTCATGGCAGATGTCAAAGTCAGAGTGTCAGGTGAATTCTCAGCAGCTGGATCATTGAGATCTGGGCATGAAATAAGGACAGACAAGCAACCTGTCAATGATAAATAACAGGACATGTCTTGTTCTTTCATATTTCACCTAGGAGAGCCTTCCTGCTTTCTCTCACACTTCCTCTTTGCAAAGAAAACACACACACAACACACAAAAAATCTATCAGTGGGATTCAGGTACAAGATCAGTGGGAAACCTCAGTTTTGCATGGACTGGAATTCCTGTCTTCTAGCAATATTTATTTATTACGTACATAGGCATTGCACCTGTGCACCAATATCACTTGCAGCACTAAGCACCTTCTTTTGTAGAAAGCAATTTCTTGCCAAGAGACCAGAGTCATAAAGGGCTTTTATTGGAAGGGCAGGCATTTGGGGATCCTGCAAGAATAGGTTCAGCAAGCTTTACATCTCAGATACTTAACACGACTCTTCCAAATGTAAGGCTAGCGTTCAAGCCATTACATGGTCCTCCTTATACAGCATTGCTTTTCCACCTGTGGACAACACACCTTTCAGGGTCCAGGGACCATTCCTGTGGGATCCTTGACCCAGAAGGGCAAGGTCATCTATCAGTAGGCTTGCATCTAGCATAAGAGGTCATCAGCTCTACTGGAAAATCTTTAGGAGTCCATACATGGGAAAGACTGAACCCCTCATGGAGGCCATTCTACTCCATCAGGACTCAGTTGGGCAGCCTGGCCCCTATTGTTCCATTTCACCTCACAGTTCAAAATGGCATCGCAAAAATACTAAACTATATCAGGCAAGTGAGTCACGCACTCCTAAATCCTATCAAACCTCTGCTATCCAACTTCACACAGAGGAAGCTGTGACCATGTGGTTGGGTATCCATTATGCAAACCCTTAGTCAAAGTCCCCTGGGACCCCCAATACCTCTGCAGCACATGTCTTCACATCAGCCTTCACCTCTCCCTCACACTAGGCTTGTCATTTCTGAGGGGTTTCATGCAGCCTTCTCTCTTTTGGGGACATAGAAGAAGGAGAGGAATCCAGGAACCACTCTAGAAAGTGCTTGAGCTGAGGCAGAAGAGCTGTCAGAGAACTTGACTCAATGAATTGAGCACCGAGTCTCTAACCACAATTTGAGAGATGAGAAGGCCTTTATGAGAAGCCTCCAGACTTGAATTAAATACTTTAAATTATCAAGAGTCTGCCCTGCCCAGCAGCAAGAGTTCCAGCAGTTAATCCCACTTAGTGCTGAACATCTGTGCCTTTTCTCTAGCCTGAATATGTCTAGTCTCAATTTTTGTATGGCTTTTGTTGATAAATTGGTGTGCAGACATTTACTGGAAGTTTCTCTTCCCATACAAATAACCGTAGCTTCCTTTTTTACAAAGTCATTTTTTTTTCCAGACAAAAGAAAAATTTACAGGTCACCATTAACAGTTGGAATGGAGCTGGTTGAAAAATCCAGGTGTGCTTTCTAGCAAAATCATGAAGAAGATTATTTCTTTTGAAAGTTTTCCCAGAAAAGGTGGGAGTTTCTGGCAAGAAAGATGACTCATCATTTTGTAAGATCTAACCACGTTTCTCTAAAAAGGCTCTTTTCAATTTGCTCTGTGCCCTTTTTGAGAAAGAAAAAAATGAAAAAATGTTTTTTAAATGTCATAGTGATCTTATTAACAAGGAGTATTTATGGTCTGACCTAGCCAAAGTATTGTATGGAAAATTGCCAAAGTATGGTATGGAAAATCACAAAAGTTGAGACTTTTGATTCATAAAAGAGAGGAGCATTGCATTGGAAGGCAGTGTATCCATTTGCCTGTGATTATATAAGAATTCCCTGCAAACAAAACAGGTAGATTATATATTTTTCCCTCAATGTATTTGTTACTTATAATTATTACAATTAAAAATTAAAAAGGATTGTCAAACTCCGTGTAGGACTTGAAGTTTTTAATTTTCTGGAAAAGAGGTTTCTGGTAGCCGATGTTGTCATTCTGTTCCATGGCTGATTGAGCTTAAAACAGAGTGCTCTTCTTCAGCCAGGTCTTTGTCAGAGCTGGTGTTAAGTACCAGCAAACCCACCTCTTGGTAGGAACGGTGCATTAGTGCAGTCATTGCAACCATCCCTTGAACCACACCACTGGACCAGTAAGCTAGAATACGTGCTGGAGATGGAAGCCTCTATCTTCTGTGCTAAAAACAACCTGGCTTTGATAGCACTTACGGCTTATACCGTTCTCGGAGAGGAACATAGAATCATAGAATGGTTAGAATTGGGAGGGACCTTAACGACCATCTAGTTCCAACCCAACATGTTCCAGATGGGCACATCTGTCTACGAAGCTTTCGATTCATTGCATCTAAGAGCATTTATTTCTTTTCCCTCTCTTCTGGGATTCCATGGGGAATTTACAACATGGATACCTCCTCTATTAACCTGTGCTGTGCCCATGTCCTATTCCTTACAGGTGAGGACAGTCAAGGTCCTGAGCAGAAACAAGCTTCTCTCAAGCTCCTCTCTTGGAGTACGCACTTACCCAAGCTCTTAGATTGGTGTCCATGCCTATGATCTGGATGGACCCAAAGCAACAGTGTAAGAGACAGGTTGTTCTTCGCAGAGCCCCAGGGCTGGAATGGCAGGGGCAGGGCAGCACTTGAGATGGCTACTCAGAAATCCTCATTAGTGACCCGGATGGTGACAGAGGGCACCTTCAGCAAGTTCCCCCGTAATACCAAACGGTTGGGAACAACCGATGTGCTGGAGGGCAGGACTGCCATTCAGAAGGACCTTGAAAGGCTGGAGAAATTAGCTGACATTACCCCCAGGAGAAGAAAACACCAACCATGCACCAGGGACAGAAAACCCCCATGCAGCAACACAGGCTCAGGCTGACTGGTTGCAGAAATGGGTGTGGGGGTCCCAGTGGACAAGAAGTTGAACAGAAGTCAGTGAGTGAGCCCTCGTGGCAAAGAACACCACCCACATACTGCAATGTATTAGCGAGAGTGTCCTCAGCAGTCCAAGAGATGTCATAACTCCCTTCTGCTTGGCTCTTCTGAGAGCACATCTGGACACTGTGTCCAGGTTTGCACTCCATAGTACAAGACAGATGCTGGCATAGCAGAGTGGGTCCAGCAAAGGCCACCCAGATGATAGGGCAAAACAGGAGCACATGTGCAGGGGGAGGGTGAGAGCACTAGAATTGTTCAGCTTGGAGAAGAGACTTGGAGGCATTCATATCTTTGTCTGTAACTACCTGGGACATGGCTATAGAGAGACAGACTCTTCCCAGAAGTGCACGGTAAAGCGCTAAGATGTGGCAGATACAGGTGGCAGCACACAAGGTGCCATTTAGGTATTAGAAAAAAAATCTTCGTGATGGTAATCAAAGACTGGGACCCAAGAGGTGGAGGAATAGTCAACCCTGGAGATACTCAAAACTGAGCTGAGCAATCTGATCTATTGGGCCTGGCTGTGTGTGGTTGGACCAAAGACCCTCCAAAGTCCCTTCCAGCCTAGCTTCTTCCGTGATTCAGCAAAGCAAAGGCAGCTTCTCCAAAGGATGTCTGCATTCTGCTTGACTCAGGCAGATGCGGTAATTAAGATCCTGTTGAGTGCCAGTTTAATATGATACGTTCTTTGCAGCAACCTGAACTGTGACAACCTCAGAGAAGTTTTCTGTCATCTGATAGAATATTCCACCTCTAATTAATTTCACATTATTAGCGCTTCCCTTTTGTGATTGCCGGATTTACTTCTAAGAAAATTAAATATTCGTTTATAAATGTGAGGCGGATCCTAGTAGATTGGGTTTTCTGTTGATGTTTTGGGGGTTTGGTTTGGGGTTTTGTGTTTGTTTTTTTTTAAGAAGGGATTGCTTTTTCTTTATTTGGGTCCATATCAGTTTGAAACAAACCAATCTTCAAAGCACAGCACTCCAAATTATATTTCCAGCTACTGCCTTCAATGCAAAGGATTACATTGCACTTAACCTAGGTGATCAGGAAGCCCAGCTTTCTGGAGGATAAGAATTAGTCTCAGGGATCAGGTTCATCTACAGCAAATCTCCCTCCTATTCTAGATACATTATCTAATTAGTTTTTCAGCCATCAACCACAGGTGCAAAGAAAGAAAACCCTCTGAAATTGCTTAAAAAATGTTTTTTTTCAATGTTCCTTACTTTAAAAAGCATTTATTCTGTAGACAACATCTCTGCAGCTGATACATCAGTCTTCATGGACTTAAATTATGAACTTCAGTCCCTTCAACATGAGATAAAATAGAGCTGAGAAATGTTATTACTTTGCCAAGAGTCACCCTCACCATGCAAATAACAGGTTCGTTTATGAAGTTGAAGACCAAAGCTCACGGTATCAGCAGCAGTTCAGAGAACAGGGACTGAACCGTAAAGACCTGGTTACAGGATCGGGACCTCAGACAGGACTGACCTTACTGAACTTGGGTCCTCAGCACTGCACCGAGACTTTGTTCAAACTCCTGAGTTTGAGACTCGCTCTCTGCTGAGGAGGAAACATAAGGACAGTCGTGCATGAGTACAACACGATAAAACAAGATGATGGACGGCACACAGAGCATCCGTTGTGTTGTCTTGGTGAGAAGAAAGAGACAGGGACAGGGTGGTGCCCGTTCGTTATTCCTTCCCCTACACGTCCTGTTGTCTCCCATCAATCAGATCACACCCGCTTCTGCAACAGGCTCTGGCAACAACAGTCACATTGGGGCATTTCAGACTGCACACAGTTCAGCTCCACCACCAGTTCAGAAACTGGGGACAACGCTCTTGCTTCAGAGGGTATTTCTCGTGCCGTAGCCAGGCATTTCCTAAGAATATTGCTGTTTTAAAGATCCGTGATTTTAGGTAACCTGCACTGCCTTTTACTCACATTTCTGGCAATACTGGGGAGAATAACTTTGCATTTCCTTTTGAGGTGGGCTTGAAGTTTTATGTCCAAGCTGATCTGCATATTTGTGCCGGGAAACTGATAAACAGGTGTGCTATTTATGACATCAGATGGAGGTGACAGCATGGCAAGATTGGAGCAGCTTGCCAATTTCTGAGCCAAAAACCTAGAACTGACACAACTGACTACAGGAAAGGAACAAGATCACAAGAACATATATCACAGGATTATAGAATAGTTTGGGTTGGAAGGGACCTTTAAAGGTCATCTAGTCCGAACTCCCCTGCATGTATCACAAGGATTAAGCATAGGTTGAGCAGGCGGTTAGCAGTCCTTGTGTCTTGTCATGTCTGGTATGCATGTCCCTTGATTATGTGGTCACAGCCACACAAGGTCACCACATCACACCTCCCATCTCTCATTCCAGGGCTGTTCCTGTCTCCAAAAAGGATATAAAGGCTCAGGCACAGAAGAAGTTTTATAGACAACCAGTTGAGGTTTCTCAGGCTGGTTCGCTCATATGCACCCACTTCCCTTAACAACCCAAGCTTTGCCTCCTCCTCTTCCAGTCCAGAAAGGAGAACGAAGAAAGAGGCTGAGCAAAACTGAGTAAGTAAGTATCCAGCAAAGCAAAACAGCTATCTAGAGGGAACAGCTGAAGAACTAGGAATATGCACAAAAACCAGGACCCGAGGCAGGGCATGCCTAAAAAGTGATACCCAGGGGCCAACTACTGAGAGATGAACCAAGAAAGTCACCACAAGCTTTGAAGATGCTTCAGGCTACAACTGGGTGTGGACTTGGGAGCTAAAGGCTGTATCTGAACAGAAGAAACTCATTGTAGGTTCCCGCAACCGCAGGTGTTGGAAGGTTTTTTTCCAGTTTCCATGCAATGCCACTCCGAACCTTCTTCCTCAGGACAGTGCCCAACTCTGCAAACACATGGGTGCTTCATTGCCCACACCTCCCAAGTTCAATGTGGGGCTGTCCACATGTGCAACCAAACACCCACCTGCATCCTACTGTTCTCCTCTGCAGTAAGGCACAAGCTAATGTCCTCTACACCACAATCATTTCCCAGTTTTACATTTCTCAATTTTACATTTCAAACAAAATATTTACTTGAGACTATTACTTCTCTGATATGTGATATTTGCATTTTTTCCAATGTTTCTCATTTTTTCTGACCATTTCTAAGATTTCTAGGCCTCTTCATACCATTTGTTTTTCCTTGCTGATGCCTGCCATTCCTTCCAAATGGTTACTGATATTCACTAATGTGATTTTTACACTCTTAAAAAATTATTTCAAAATGTATTAAATCAAATCAGATACCTCTACATTTCAACAGGTATACTTTTTCTCTCTCACTTTTTCTATGTGTTTACTACTAAATCTGTGGACAGCTTTTATTCACCCAATGATGTGTCTTCTAAACCCTTTGAAATAAATTTCCAAGCCAAATTAGGCACTGTATAAAATTTGATAAGCAATAGAAGCAGTCAAGTTTTTCTGGCATCATGTGTTTATTTGGCATTTTCTCTACAATTCTTGTGCCATACAGCTGTGCAGTTATTTCTGCCCTAACATTTGTTCTATTGTATTAGAAGACACAATGTCTCACCTGGAGTGACTCTCTCCTTTTGGGTTTGAGTAGCAGGGGGAAAAAAAATTGGGATCTTATCCCAGGCCTTTCTCCTTTATTCATCCCAGTTCGCATCAGTTGCCTCTGGGAAGTGATACAGTTGCTTTCTCAATTCATTCTCTAATGTCCAAAATGCTAACACAATCAGCGAACCTGATCTGTGTGCTTTCTAATTTTTTTTCAAGTATTCCTCCACTTGTTCTTTATCAATTATATTTTTTTAATAGTAACTTCCTTCCTCACTTTAAATCCTGTCCAAACTACTCTCCTATAGTTTTCTTCTCTAGGAGAGATTTTTTTAAAAGGCGTTCAATAACTCAGCCGGTTTTGAATCATTGTCCTTCTTCATTTATTAATGATCTTGCTTTTTCCGCCACTTTTGCACAACCCCCGAGATTTACATCCTTCCAATTTTACTTATTCTTGATTTTAATTCATGTCAGCAGAACTTTGACCTCTCATCAAGGTCAGCATCGCTAATACTGGCACCCTGGCCAAAGTCTAAATTTGGCAATTTCTGCAATTTCTGCTTGCCTACACTTTTAACACAATGAACTGTTCTTTCTTTTCCCCATCTATTGAACCCCAGCACCAGTTTCTCAGAGCCAGCAGGACTCAGTGGAGCTCACGAGATCTCTTGGGATTAGCGCTTGTGAACACCTGCTCCTTTCGGGCACTGTCCAGGAGCAGAAGGGACAATGCTTTCCCTCCGCCGCCACCTGCGTGACAATGGTGGGTATTTCCTACACACGCGCTCCTTCCCAGATGTGTTTGGGCCATTCTGGAAGAACAAAGTGTTGTGATGGGGTAGTACGGTCAGGTGGCTCCACAACAGCTCAACTCCAAACAGGGTCGGAGAGATCACGCGCAACCAAGGAGCAAGGACGAGGATCAGCCAATGCCTGGGCAACGCGGGACAAATGTATCCTAGCTGGGCAGGATACTTTGGGCTGGATGTGATCTGTAATGTCGCTACTTGAGACAGTCACTCCAGACTTCCTTCAGAGTCACCAGAAAGATATGGTGCCTTTTAGGCTGTGTACATCTCATCCTGAACTGGGTGTCTCAGATAAACTAAATCTATTGTTTTACTAAAAAACTAGAAGAACTAAGAAACTAAAACTATTGTTTCTCTCCACTGTCTGGATAAGAAGCTCCAGGTGATGAACACAGATGGTGACAATAAGGATGTTTCATCAGATGAATATCATTCCTGCGTTCCTGGTCTGACCCTTCAAATAGCATTCCTTTGATATTTTTGAGATGAGAAGGTGAAAGGTAAAAAAAGCCATTTTAAGTTAAATGAAAAAATTTGCTTCGCATTATTTTGCCTTTTACTCTTTCAAAGCAGCTAAAAAAGTGTTTGTAAAATAAAAAAAAAAAAAAAAGAAAAAAGAAATCTCATGTTGAAACATTCAAAACTTCATGAACAGAATGGTGTGGGCCCTTTAAAAGACTCCACATTTGAACCTGACATTAAAAAAAAAACATCTTATGCCCATCCTCTACTTGAGCTGCAGCTGAGATCCAGCTCTCCTCCATAACAATGGACCCCATGTTTGCTAGCCTCAGTCTGCTTTGTGAGAGGCTGGCCATCTTCTGCTGCCTTCCCTCCAAGTGTTCTCTGAATCACAGAATCACAGAATGGTTTAGGTGGGAAGGGACCTTGAAGATCGTCTAGTTCCAACCCCCTGCCATGGGCAGGGACACCTCCCACTAGACCACATTGCTCAAAGCCCCATCCAACCTGGCCTTGAACACCTCCAGGGATGGGGCCCTAACCTTCTCTGGGCAACCTGTTCTAGTGCCTTACTACCCTTAAAGCGAAAAATTTCTTTCTAATATTTAATCTAAATCTCCCTTCTTGCAGTTTGAAGCCATTCCCCCTCGTCCTATCACTACATGCCCTTGTAAACATGCATGGCCTTGAATGCTTCTCCTTATCCTCGTTCTCTCTCCTGTCAACATCTTGCTCCCTGTGATGTCAGCTGGTGACATCATTCTCCACTTTCATGGTAGCAGGTGTAAGTCTCCACTGCTGGGTCTCTCCTACTCTTCCTCTGAGATCTTTCCCAGATGTGGGGCTGCCAACTCATTTATCGCGGTTAAAAGAACACCTCCTTATCTTTCACCACAAACCCTTCCCTCCCCCAGCCCTCCCTGCTGCGAATAACCCGCACTCGTATGACACTCAAGCTCACAATCTCCATGTCGTGTTCAACACCTACATCTCCCTCACACCAAACACTCGTATCTGGACTGTTGCCAAATCCTACAGAATCTTGACTGTAATCGCTCCAAAATCTCCTGCCATCCCCTCTTGCTAAAACACCTGTCTGTTTCTGAGTCAGCTTATCTCAACCTTTATAAACTTTACCAGCTTTCACAATATTACGCAAGGTCTATTCGAAATCCTGCCTATAAAATTCTTTGCTTCTGCAATCTGGTGGTTTCCCTCTGTTTTTCCGTGTCTTTACATTTGCTCTTACCACCCCCACCAGCTCTGAGGATCTTTACCTCCTCCTTTCTTGCTCCGGCCTCTCCTGAAGATTTCCAGGGTTGGCCAATTCGGCTCACACCTTGCAATCCATGGAGCAGAAAGTGGTCAGATACTATGGTAATAGATGACATGTGAAAGTCTAAGGGGAGATGTAGTCCTCCTTCTGCTGTGCGCCTCCCTTCCCTGGCCTCATCCCCATCCTTAGAAACACAGATCTTCTAAAACACGTAGGAGTTAATGCAAAACTTATACAACACCACAGTCATCACTCCGTTCTTCATCACCGCCATTTCCCAGCCTATATCTGATCCTGACCTGGATTCAGATGTGAACACTGTCCCATTTGTCCTGTCTCTCACTCAAAGGCAGATGTGATAAGAAATCGCAAGATTAGTTATTAAGAGGCTTTGCGTGCCTTTGAGGAAGCTTAAAGTGGTAGCGTGTTGAAGTGGGTATAGGAATCTACAACAAAAAAGGAATAAGTCTGGAAAAGTACTGCAAAATGTACCTAGGATTATTTGTGCTAATTTTTTTTCCATGGATTGGCCGAGAGCCACGTTTTTCTGACTTTCAGTGTTCACTTTGCCTGAACTTTAATGGCAAGGGCATCTGCCAAATGTGCTTATGGGCTTGTTGAGGTGTTCACGGAGGGCAAGTCAGAACTACCTCCCTGCAAGACCTCATGGCCAGATCTCAGTGACACAAGATTGGCTTGTGCAGTCAAGAAACAAGGATGACACCAGGTGACTAAGCCCGGTCAGCTAATGCAGAAAGAATGCAAATATGAAGAAACCAAGCCACTGAGCAAAAGAAACCTGTGAGCAGTTTGTGTGGGATAATCCAAATAAACTTGGATGCAGCAGTGAATGTTCCTTCAAGTAGGACAAAAAAAAAGTCCACCAAACTTGTAATTTATTGAACCAACTGTAGTGACTGTCAGTTGCCTCTTATGTTTAGGATATATCTTATTATGATACAGGTGCAGTTTTAGTGCCAAAAGTTACTGTAAATGTGTTTCTTCCTAGTAACTCTAGATTAAATATTCTAAATTTACAACTCCAGAGGTTATTTTCNGATACAGGTGCAGTTTTAGTGCCAAAAGTTACTGTAAATGTGTTTCTTCCTAGTAACTCTAGATTAAATATTCTAAATTTACAACTACAGAGGTTTTTTTTTATTACCTGCCAGAGCCTTTCTTGCTTTCTGGGCTCTGAAAGGCAGGTTCTGCTCCTCTGTCACTCCCAGTGCTACCCAGTGCAACACAACACAGCAGCTGGGGGTTAAATGGCACTTGTACATATCATAGAATCATACAATGGTTGGAGTTGGAAGGGACCTTAAAGATCACCTAGTTCCAACCCCCTACCAAGGGCAGGGACACCTCCCACTAGACCAGGTTGCTCAAAGACCCATCACCTGAGGATTCTATGTCTCCATAAGGCAGCAAAGACTCCATTTCTCACTCTCACAGCTTTACCAACTGCACAGGCCTCACAAAGACTAGAAACGCATGTCTGTTTAAGAAGTAGAACTGGCACAACATGGTTCTGGGATGTGCATCGGATCTGTTGAGTAAGCAGATATCATTTCTACAGATTTATTGCTCCGTTGGATTCCAGCAGTGCTCCGAGGCTGCTGCTGAGATAGCTGACGGTAAATGCACGTGTTAGGACATCCACACCACCAGCCAGCACGGGCCCAGGCTTGCTGTCAGGAGCAGCCTTGCCAACCACCACACTGTGATCAGGCATGCATGCACTAAGAGGTCACCTCTGCTCTCTGGGTGCCATAACTCGAGCCGACCTCTCTTTGGTGGGCAACACCAAGGTGGTCCTGCATGTGCCATCACCAGATATCCAAGCCTGGCTACTTCCAAGCATGTTGTGGATGCTGAGACCCAGCTGAAGCCCAGCACGCAGCACAGAGGGTGGGTAGAAAGCAGGCAGCTTGGGGAGCCTGCAGCGCTCAGGCTCTCTCTCCATCTCAGAGTTGTATAGACACAAACCGAAGTCATAGTCGCGGTTCCCAGAGCATCAGACAGAAGAAGCAGACAAAGGCTAAAAGGGAAACTGAGGTACCAACAGATCAAGGACTTTCCCAGTACCACTCACAGGGCTGTTGGGATGGCACTAGGAACACAACCTTTGTCTCCTTGGTCCCCATACAGTGATTTACACTGCCCCGTTAAAGCAAAGAGAAAGGGATAAAGCCAATTTCCGACAAAAGCGCATTGTTTCCGGGTGAGCTGCTCTGAAACAAGCATGGAAGGATTTGCATTGCCAGCTCAGTAGCCCACCCCTCCTGCTAAGCCTTTAGGTACACGCAGAACTCTTCTCACGTAATCCAGAGCACCAACGTCAGTGGATACACCTAAGAAAGGAAGGCACCAAACAACTTCCATGCCCTGCAGGAGGAGGAAGACTGAGGATAACGTTGGACAGCCACGAGCCTGCAGGATGCCGACAATTTTGAGAGGTTTTGGAGGAAAGCAACAACATGATTGAGGGGTTGGTTAGATGAAGGAAGAAAAAAAACCTGAAAGCACTAAATATACGTTTCTTGGCCAACTAATGCCCGAGGGAAAATTAAAGAGCTGGCAGGCAGGAGGGAGCTGAGAGCCAAGGAAGAAGTAGGATCTCCATTGTTAAGAGCTCTCAGCCCTTGTAAGTGAACAATGAGGAATGACTGCGTGCTGCAAGCCAGGAGATAAGTTAGGCTGAGGGGAAGCTGATGAGTGTAGGCACTACACAAATAGATGAAATCAAGGCCTTTCTGCAACAACATTTTTGGCACTAGCTGCACCTGGGTCTTGATTTTCTCCGGTGTTTCTCATTCTCTCCATGGTCAAAATGTTAAGGCGCTAATTCTTCCCAGGCGTGCTGAGGAACCGCTTAATGTAGAGCAAGAGGGTATAAATAGATGAGATGGGATAAAACTGAGAAAAGGGCAAGTGAGGTCATTTAGATTGGAATAATCTTCGAATGAAGTAGTGGAAGCTGCTTCTCACAGGTTATTTAAAACTAGACTGGGGGGAAAAAAAAAAGGTTGTTTTCTTTTTTTTAAAGGAGAGTAGACTTTAGGGAAAAAAGAAATATTGCACATTGTTTATCTCTCCAAACTGATTTTTTAGTATATTAAGAACACCTAAGCTGTATAAGTGACACTTTACACTTGAATGTGCAGTTTGTCCGTCTTTTACATTAATGCGCACAAATTAATAACAACAATTCATAGCAACAAAACTCACCTATTTGCCAATGATTCACATTTCTGCACAGCACAATAAGAAGACAGCCATGATTACAAGGAAATAAATTAAAGAGATGAGGAAAAAAACTATTAAAGCTCCAAAGGAGAGCCCAGGGACATCCAGTGAAGTAGGAGGGAAAGAAAACAACAAACAAACAAAACCAAACCAGCAAGAGATGGAAACATTATCTCGCACCCTCAGTAGTTGTAAGGAGAAATTTGGGGGAGCAGAAGATGTAAAAGATAAATACCAATCAGTCACCATCACAACAATTCATGGTGTCTATGGACAGGCCAATAACCTACTGTAGTTTCAGATGTTCAAAACCAAATACAAATCTTGGTCCCAACCCTACAATAATAGTCACAGAGAATTATGGCCATCCAGCAATATTCACAGAATCATTTGGGTTTGAAGGGACCTTTAAAGGCCATCTAGTCCAACCCCCCTGCCATGAGCAGGGACATCTCTGACCAGACCAGGTTGCTCAGAGCCCCGTCCAACCTGGCCTGGAATGTTTCCAGGGATGGGGCATCCACCACCTCTCTGGGCAACCTGGGCCAGGGTTTCACCACCCGCAGCGTAAAACATTTCTTCCTTATATCTAGTCTAAATCTTTCCTCTTTTGGTTTAAAGCCATTACCCCTTGTCCTATCACAACAGGACCTGCTAAAAACTTTGTCGAGGAAGTTCCTGTAGGCCCCTTTTAGGCACTGGAAGGCCGCAATAAGGTCTCCGTGGAGCCTTCTCTTCTCCAGGCTGAACCCCCCCAACTCTCCCAGCCTGTCCTCCCAGCAGAGGGGCTCCAGCCCTCGCAGCAGCTCCGGGGCCTCCTCTGGCCCCGCTCCACCAGGTCCATGTCTCTGCTGTGCTGAGGCCCCCGAGCTGGAGGCAGCACTGCAGGGGGGTCTCCCCAGAGCAGAGCAGAGCAGAGTGCAGCAGAGGGGCACAATTCCCCCCTCGCCCTGCTGGCCACGCTGCTGGGGATGCAGCCCGGGATGTTATTCTTCCATAACAGACAGATGAAACCAGGTGGGTTTTGAGCAAGAGCCAACGGAGTATCACCAGGCTCCTCTTTTCAAAGGCTCAATGAGCAGCTGACCTGTGGCCTCCTGGTAAATTTATGTCGGTACTCTTCCTCCTTTCTGTGTTAATTCAGCCACTACACATACGTGGTCCTGACATTATGAGTTTTCTAACATTATGTACAAAGACTGTAAATGAAAGGCCACAGCTATGGGATGAAATTCAGTGCCCTGTACTATTCAAGGGGTCAGATTTGATGATCTAAATGACCCTCATGTCATCAACTATATGAACCTCTCTTCAGCCCAAGAAATGAATTCATTTTTTTTAATAGTAATTCACTGAAGAACTGTCAAGGGTTAACGACCTGAGGCTTGTATTAGCAAAAAAAAAAAAACAACCATGAGGCCCCCCTTAAAGCTTGTACTTAGAGAGACTGAGGGGTTGCCAACAAAAGAAAAAGAAAGAAAGAAAAAAAAAAAGTCTTGTGGGCTATTCAGATCTTACAGAGAAAATCAGAGCAGAAATTCTGGTTTAGACCCCATTTGGGATTGTGGTGAAAGTCACAATCCCCCTCACCAGGGACCAGCGTTGGAACAAGCCTGTGACGAGCCTGGCTCCCTGCCTGGGCAGCGCGGCTTAAAACAGACAGGAGTCCGCTCTCGGTGCACAGGAGCCCATATCTTCTTATGGGCCTGATCCGCTCAATCTCCTGCTGTCCCTGAATAGCGGCAGAGACTTTTAAGTGGCCGCAGAGAGTTATATCAGGAAAACTGGAATCTAGCTCTGGTCAGAAAGGAGACCTGTTTGCTTGGGAAATGCCTCAATAAGGACGGACCAAGAGCCCACTGCAAAGCCTCCCAGGAAAACACAAAAAGAGCCTCTGGAAATCTTCCAGAGATAACATCTGCATTGCTCAATAGACCAAAATACAGCCACCAGCTATGGCGTGATCACATCAGCAACCTTCCCCCATAAATGTTATTTATCATGGGCATCTATTTCTCCCACATGAACATCAACCACATCTCACTTTCCTAATAGGAATCATAGAATTGTTTAGGTTTGAAAAGACCCTTAAGATCATCAAGTCCAACCATTAACCTAACACTGCAAACCACCACTACACCATGTCCCTCTGCGCCATGACTACCCATCTTTTCAATGCCTCCGGGGATGGTGACTCCACCACTTCCCTGGACAGTCTGTTCCAGTGCTTGACAACCCTTTCGGTGAAGAAATTTTTCCTAATATCCAATCTAAACCTCCCCTGGCACAACTTGAGGCCATTTCCTCTTGTCCTATCACTCGTTACCTGGGAGAAGACACCGACCCCCCCTCACTACACCGTCCTTTCAGGGAGCTGTAGAGAGCAATAAGGTCTTCCTTCAGCCTCTTTTTCTCTAAGCTGACCAACCCCAGTTCCCTCAGTTGCTCCTCATAAGACTTGTGGTCCAGACCCCTCACCAGCTTCATTGCTCTTCAAAGATGTAAGCTCTAACAAAGATGGAAGAATAAAGGACAACAGAGCTACTGAAAAGAAGCAGTCAATAGTAACATCAGACCTCCTGCTGCTGTCTGCTCTCCATCACTCCAGCATCTCCCTCGTTGCTCCTTTCTCCTGTATTGACTCACAATGTGCAGAGGGACAGAGAAACAGATTCAACTCACCGCTGCGAAGGTAATCCAGGTACATAGCTTTGCTCGGGTCAATAATCCATCTCAGCTCAGACCTGCCTTGAGCGCTCACAGCAGAGATCAAAAGCCAGGCAGAGAAATCTCCCAAGTTTACGTTTCTCAGCCCTACAAATGAAAGATGGAGCACTTCTGCTCACTCACTACCTACTCAGGGGGACAGGCCCCCACCTCCCCTCCTTGAGCTTTACATCTCTTCCCTTCTTGCGGTTTTTCCCCACCACCATGTACTCCCACGCTCGACCACTTCTCCAGATAAAGGAACAAATAGGCTACTCTGCCTGGGGTGGCCACTTGGAATGGGATTAAGATGAGCAGAAAGGAGCTTAGAGCTGGGAACCATCTGCAGTGATGATAATTAACTAATGAGGTTTTAGAGGTTTTTTTTTTTTCTTGTTCCTCATACAGATCTGATGACTGAGAAATTTGCATCACTGTGTGCATCATGGTCTCTGCTCCTTGACTGGCCTGACCCAGTGCCTCCTTCTCCTCTGCACACATGCATCCAAGTCACGAGCTTCAGCGCAGGGGAAAAGCTGGCTCCTGGTGACAAAGGCTTTCTTGCCTTTTCTGATCACAAAGCCCATGTTTTAAGCCCCCAGGCTGTGATATACAGTAAATAAACCAGATTAAATGATTGCAAAGGTCCCTCCCAGCCTGATAAAAAAACCTCTTGAATGGCAAAAAAAAACCCCTCAGAATCCAGGACAAAGTTTCATATATTCCATCAGAAGATCTTAAAGGACACCTATAAATGATAAGGAATGACAAAAATCACACCACTTCAGAGAGGCAAGGGGAAATGTTATTCCTCATTCACCAGTGGGAAAAGAGTCCTCTTCAAATTCTGGTATCTTTTCCACAGTCAGGCCAGGTGCAGACCCCAAATGTCCTGATGCCGAGCTCAATACCTTCACCCCAGACCGTGCTTCCTTGCCAAAAGACTCTCATACTTTTCTTAGATAAAAACTTTGCCTGGCCTGCAAAGCTGGTGTGCTCTGCAGTCCCTGTTAATGATCATTCACCCAAAAACCTTCCAGCTTATGCTAAGGCTCCATTCCCACTTTCTCACCTGAACTTCCTTGGGTTGGACCAAGAGCATGCGGAGAAGATGGTGGCATGGCTGAGTGTCATCCCAACGGGACACAGCATGGGTGGAAGCTACTGGACCAAATATGGGTTCCTAGAGCATAGACCCTGTGAGTTATCAGCCTCTGCTCCCTGCTCAGCGTGCTCCTCAGGGCACAACTCCTCACATGCTGTAGCTGATGTCAAAAACAGGTCAGATGATTCACGCTCAGGAGTGCCTCATTCTCTTGAGGGAATAAATGAAGGCTGAGATGTTAGCTCAGATACCAGCCTCTGCCACATAGACACCTAGAGCTAAATGAGACGGGTGCCCACTCTCAGCCGGCCCAGTCGTATAGTGCACACGAGGATAAGCACTTTCCAAAAACTTTCTGTATCCTGAGTTGAAAGCAATTAGCTAACTGTGGTGTTGAATAACTACCATGCAATAATTGCTGCTATTCTTTTGGTGGGGACCAGGAATCCTAATTGCGAATATGGCTTCTGTTATATTTTACCAACAAAATCTTTGGTGATGCCCATCTTTTTCTCCCAAGTGTGAAGTGCTCTTTTAACAAGGTCAGATGCCTTCTCACCGCGCCATAGCTGCAGGTCAGCTTCAGCCCAGCAGCGCGAGAGTCAGCGAACCTCAAAGAGGGGTTCAACACCCCGTTACAACTGAGCCTAAAGACACCCTGTGGATGTCTGTGAAGTAATTTAAGTTTGGGCTGAAATAAGAAATAGCACTGTCCCCCTTGGAAGTTGGTGTTGTGTTTTTTTTTTCTTTTGGGGAGGGAAAAATTAGGGACCAAACCAGCAAATTTAGGAATTTCACCTGAGGGAAGACAGACACCTCTGGGCTCTCTGCTTTAGGGTGAGCTGAACCATTTTCCAGGCTCTGTTGACCATGTCTCATCTATGAGAAACATCATATACAACACACATACAGTATAAGCATAGAGAACTCAGTGTTTATACAATGAATCCCATCCTTATCCACATGAGCTGCAGCCAAAAATAAGTAGTTTCAGCAATTACTACCTACCTTCTAGTGCTTCTGTGTCTTCTACATGAAGGGAGACAGGGAGACATCTCAGCCAGCTCTGAATTACCCTTACAAGTGACTACTGCCCCACGGATGACAGACCAGAGGCTGTTTGCAATCTATTATTCAACAGATGTAACTAGAACAGAATCTAACTCTGCATGATTTGCCCAAAATAATACACCAAAAGAAAGGCCACGAGAATAATGAGGTAAAAAAAGGTTTTCCTTCTGTGCGTTGTACTTCTGCCTCCTCCCTCACCCTGTCCCATCTGAAACTTAAATCCCACCTGCAGCGACGTCCAAACCGTAGCTGGAAACAGGGACTCACTCCAGACATGTGTGAGGACTCCACATGTAACTGGGGCCGTAACTTCAGGCAGGTGTCATGTTAAATCTCTTGAGGGATTGATTGCTGTTTATCATGGGAACGAGGGGAATCTCTCCAGCTTTAGCCTCTGCAACGGATTCGTAACTTAAAGCTGCACATGATCAGATTGACCTTATGCTGCAGTTGTTCACTGTTTTGGTTTTTGTTTTTTTTTTTTCAAAAGAAGATTACACATAGAGTTGCTCAGAGTGCGACTTCCCGCACTTTTCTCCTCGGAGATTGCCTTAATAATTAATTGTTTATTAATTGCATTTTGGCAGCCTCCCTGGCTTATTTTACCTGTAAACCTCCATGCAGCTTCAAGGCATTAATGAAAACGGACTCACCCGCAGAGGTGGCTGAGGATTTTTTGATTAAGTGTTAAGGGAGAATTCAGGGGGGGTGGAAAGCGTTTTGGAAAACGTGTTAGTTTTGAGAAAACTGCTGGGAACATTTCTCAATTTCAGGGCTGAAGCCTAGTCAAATCTACAGGAGAGAGAAAACACCCAGGGTGGATAGCTGTTAACCCAGATTCGAGACTTTTTTTATAAATTAGGAACCAGGTCCCAGCTCCGCTCCGCAGTGGTTGTCCTGACCCTGCCACCGCTCCGAATAAAGAGTCCTGTGAGGTCTTGAGCCCTGCAAAAAGCCACAGTGCTCGTCTGCACGGAGAGTTGAAGGCAGATGAAATAGCACATTAGAAGTGACACAGCAGCAGGTCATGCAACAAACCCAGGCGTCCCCTTTCCCAACTCCCCCACCCTCCTCAATTAATAAAACCCCCTTTTCCTCACAATGAGAAATCAGGCCGTTTAGCAGAAGACAGGAGAAATCTGCTGACAGGGAGAACCTAAGCTCTTTGACTCCCATAAAACCCTCCTTGGGTTTGGATATTATTAGCACCTGTTTCTAATCCATTATTTAAAGGTTTTACGCTTAACAGCTGAAATTGCCAAGGGTGTCAGGTCTCACTCAGAAAAATTGAGTACAGTGGAATTGGGGTTACTGTGGGCAAATCACTTACTCCCTGTTCACAAAGGAATATGAGCCAGCATGTCCTTTCCAGGAGGTGCTTAGCTTCATCCTGGGTTGTGTTCTGCTGAATACGGCCTCATTTTCTCTATATAGCATTATTTTACATATAGTGAAAGGCTCTCCACCCCGGCCGCCCAGCGGTATTCATCAAGAGGTAATTGTGCTGCCCAGTCTGCAGAGCAGAAGAGAATGAGCATAAACCTCCCCCGTTTGTCTCAGTTATCATTTACAGTTATCATCTACCAAAATAATTCCCAGAAATAATAACACTCATGGCAGTCCTCATGTATATGGTGATACGTCGATATTGTATAATTTGCCTGTACTTAAGGACTGGTTGCTCAGATGGTCCCAACTGTGGATGATCAACTTCTAGGAGGACTATGAAGCCTAGGTGTTACCAAAACTATATGAGGACCTCTGGAGAGTCCAGAAACTTAGGAAATACAGCTGCAGGCAGACGTCTGTCCTAGCTACAGCAGATCCTTCTTTCTCATTGACACTAAATTTATTTCTTTGCCAAATCTCCTCTCCTTCCTCACCAAGCACGCTTCCCACTTCAACATTGCAGGGTCACTTGAAAGAGCTTTTTGTTCTTTCTTGTGTTTGATATAAAAATAAAGAAACATCTGAAAAAACCAAACAAACTAGGAAGCCCACCTCTGTTGCGAAATGCAGCTGTATAAATGCATGGAACTATTGGGGTCAGCACGAGTGAAAATGAAGTTACTCAGCTGCCCTCTGCTCACTTTCATAAAACGGCTCTGGATTTGGGCTGCTGGGGGTGAGGGAGGAATTTGGCCCTCGGCACTTGAAGGGATTGTCACGTTGTTAATTCAGGCCAGAGACAGCACAAATTAGATTGTTGAAAGGGCACAGATGGAGTCAAACACGTGGGATGAAGTTTATTACAAAGGTGTTGCTACCCCTGAGGTGGGAAGCACCTTTCTGAACCCAGCTAGCTGGCTTTTCGGGGCCAGGCCACAGGCAATGGCCATGCTGTCTTCTGCTGCCCAACAGCACCAAAAAGACTAGGTCCATCACGGGGGATAGTGGGGAGGCCAAAACCACACGTCTCAAAATGCCGATCGCCCTGGAGGCATTTGACTGGCAGGATGGTGAGATTACCTTGCTTTGGTCCGTTACAGAGATAAGAGATGGCTGTGGGACGCTGGAGTATCTCCCCAGACCTCACCTTCTGCCTGGGCCCCTCTCTAAGAGCAACCCCAGGCTCCTGGTGGGGTTGCAACCACAGTGGGAGGTCTGAGCAGGACCCTCCATCCTCAGCGTCTCTTCTGGGTGAAGCAAAAGGAGAGCTGGAGCTTTGCCAGGCTTTGCTGCTCTTATCTTATCTCGGCTGGAGCGCAGCCTCTGACATATCTTCACAGGGTTCATCTTTCAGCGCTGTGACACAGCCGAGTAGAGCCTACTGGCTGATGCCCAAGGTGATATCTCTGCCTCAGACCAACACCCCTGCCCCTACCACGCTCTCTGTGCAGTGGGCTCTGAGATTAGGATCTCAGGTCGCCGTTGGGAGGCAGCTGAAGTACCACAAGCCTTATTGGTCTGAGGTGAAGGTCTCTGGCCTTGCAGCAGTTACACCTGCAGTGGGAAATGGTTTGCAGAACCAGGGTTTTTCACCCCTCAAGGTGCTGTCTCTTGCTCCAGAACAGACCGCACGATGCAGAGCACGACGGGTGCAATGCAGAACACAAGGGCAAGAGATGATAGACCTTTCCTACTAATCTCCTTGTACCCAAAATCTGTATAAGAGAGAACTGCCTTATATGCTAAGGCATTAATGTATTAGCACTAAGAGCATTAGGGACTTGGTTAGTACTGTAACCTCTACACCCCCACCCACCACGTGACCATGCATTAAAGGGCTCCATCCTTGCCTGGTCCTTGTGCCTTCCGGCAATCATTTATCATCTTCTGCAGCTGTACTAAAATGCAGCCCTGTGTCAGCAACAGGCTTGATGTCTCCTGTTCTCCTTAGATGGTGCAAGCTCCCAGCAGGAATCAGCTGCTTTGCAAGCAGTTTTGACTGATTCCTATAGCCATACCATAAAGTGTTATGGTCTTGCCTTCAGTCCAAAGGTAGTTTCTACAAAGCATTTTTTTCCCCCACAATTTCAGCTGCATCAGCCTGAATTAATCCAACGCAGCTGTACGTATTTACAGAGTACCTGGAGATCCTCCTTAAGGAAGGTCTTTGCTGGGAAGAATTCAGGTTGTGCAGAGGAGGTGGAGGGTGTTGTATGTGGAAAGCTCCTGTATTTTGAGGAATGATGTATCTTGCTCTAAATCTGAACCTCAAGATTTGGCCCCAGTCATATCAACACACAGGGAAAACTCTCCTACTCATCCCAGGAGCTGGTTGCTGCTGTGAACACTTTAAACTCCAAAAGTGGTGATGGAAACGATATTGCTGAGTAGGACACCAAAATCTCCAGTGCTCTCCTGGCTGTGCCGCAGACTCTGAATGCTCTAAGATGTGCTCTGCAACTGGGACATGAACTCTTACTTCAGCTCACCTGGTCAGCTGTCGTGGTGAACCAGAAGAGGTAGGACTTGAATGCACCAGGCAACCTTTGAGTAAATACACCTTCTCATGCTAAAGAATGTCCTGCGCTCTCTGGGAGGTACATAGAAATGACCACAGGAGCAGCTCTCCTGATAAACACAGGGACTGGGAAGGGAGAGGCATAGAAAGGTGGACAATCTCAGATTTCAGACAAACCCACCACTGATTCTTTGGTTTAGAGAGGAGGGATAACGATAACCATGATCTTCTCACTCCAACATTTTCATGCATTAGTTTTGGAGAGGCGATACTGATACAGAACATGAAGATGACATCTCTGTTAGGAAACTAAATGGTGCTCGTAGTCATTTTCTGGTCCTGAGGCCAATTGTAAGAGCTGGCAATGTCCACAGTGTTAAACTTCCTCCCAAATAAGGTGAATGCTTCCTAACTGCCTGGGAACAGGGATGGTCTTTGGTATGTGCCATCCCCCAGCCTGGGCCTGGGACTTTGCCTAGACCGAAGCCAGACTTGGGTCTGTGCTAACGGTGTAATAGTGTATATAGACTGGTTGTCCCATTGCCTGTGCCCTACTGCTGATTAATTTGCTGTCCTCAGCATGACAACTTTGTTGGATTCAGAAGGAAGAAAAAGCTGGACCCTAAGAGGAAAGCAAGGAACATGATGGAGAGGGCTGAACCTTGAGGAAGAGGAAAGCTGACTATGGTCAGGCTCTCGAGTGCCAGAGGGGCTGTGAATCCATGCAGAAATGCTTCCACAAGGAAACTCTACTGCATGCAAACTGGAGGCTCCTTGCCTACCCACCCCCAAAACGTGGCCCTCTTGGAAAAACTTTTAGGGCATGAGATTTAATCACAACTCTGGGACTTGAGACATTTGGCACATCCAGGGAAAGTCGCCTGGATTTCTCCTGGCTGGGCTGAAAAGGGAAATGCCTTAAAACTCCCCAACATGACAACATTACATGGTACACTATGTAAAAATCCACCCTGTCAGCTACTTCACTGAGCCTCTGCTCTTCACAGGCCTTCTTTCTTTATTTTTTTTCTCCCTCTCATTTTGCTTTCATCTTCAGGGATGAGTTTAGTTTATTTTCTTTTCCCCCTAGAAATAGCCAATAATGGGAGTCAATAGTTTTTTAATGGGGCACCAGATCTTGGCTTTGGCTTCCCAAAGCCTCTTGCAGAGCCCAAAGATCCCTCCCAACCACAAAAGGAGCCACTGCAGAGGGATGGGGTGCCAGGTCCTGTGGGAGCTCCCAGGGTGGGAGCCCTGCAATGAAGTTTGAGATCTGCAGGGCAGTGCCCACCTGGATGTCCTCTACAACAGGGGTGAGGAAGACGGAGGAGCTCCTCAAGGAGAAGAAAGGAAATGGAAGACTGACCTTGCATGGTCCAGGATGTGCTGTTTGCCCATTGTGTCTTCCCAGGTGGGGGGAAGATGTGAGAGGAGACCATCACTCCAAAACTATCAGGAGAAGAAATAACCCAAATTGTGCATTTTTGATGCACAGTTTTCACCTGAGCATTGCGTGATTTGTTACTCCTTCAGCATGATGGCTAGTGGACCAGATCCAGACTGTGGGATGGCCTTAGCTCAGGTCCCTTTTGGGTAAGACAATAGTGGATGCCTTTAGGCCAGCACATGAAACCCAATCTCCCAGCCTATCACAGCCCAGCACCAACAGTCTCCTCTAGCCCATCACAAGCTCTACATGTGGGCTTCCTGCAACAGCACCATCTGACCTCTGCAGCCTGGTCATCCCCAGGTTCATCCCACATATACTTAACCCTTCCCAAGGTCTCTAAGTAAGGTGTGTTGCAACCTTTGGGTATTCTCTGCCAACGGAAAGGAAAAGATGCCTCCAGAGAGGGTTTACGTAAAAAGCGTGGGATGGTTAGCTCAAAATCCAGGCCATAGCAGGCAGATGTTGTTTCAGAGAGGGAGTACAGTTTGTGTTGCGTGTAAATACAGGCAGAAAAGTCCATGGTGGTCTGAGAGCTGCCCTGAGCTGGGAAAAGCCCAGGAGGGAAGGGTTTGTTAGAGCTGTGGTTGCTGGGGACACCAGGAGCAGTCATGCTCTGCTACGCTCTGGGCAAAATGTCTGGGAGCACAGCCCGGCAGAACAAGTCTGGTAGGGTTGCTGGCATATTCGTACCGGTGTGATCGGTATGAAATCATGCCCTCACCCTACCTCCCAGTGAGCTGCTGAAGAGCTTCCCTGTTTTGTAATAGAGATGACAACATCCATCCATCCCCTGCCAAGTGGGGATCTGAGTGTGGTGGGTAAACATCCCTGCACTGCCCTGAGGCTGGCAGGGGAGAGGGGGTCCTGTCCATGGCTCCTGCCGATGCGGGGCGAAGCAGTGCTCACCCCTACGCGTGCCCGTGGTTCGCTGGCAGCAAGCAGCTTTACTCGACGCACACGTACTCGCAATGTGGAGGTGTGGGAGAGTTTGCTCCTTTGTAAGAGTGGCTCAAAGGACGACTGTTTAGCTCAGGCAACGTGGCTTTGAGCTCTGGTCTTGGGCTCTGTCCAGAAGTTTTCCTCGTGCTGCCTTTGTCCCAACCTTTTCAAAGTATACTTACACCACGTCAGAAGTGAAAAGTTAAATAAAAATCTGAGACTTCAGTCCTTTGCATGGCAGCAAAAAATATTGCTACTAATTTTACCTGTGTCTTATATTGCTTTGGACTTACATATGTTGTTGGGCATCAGGTCCAGATACAGATTCTCCATCGCAGTAGTATTAACCTAGAGTAATGAGATTACAGCTGAAAGAGCTACTATGGTTTTACACCATTGAAATTAATCCAGAATTTAACCCCTCCCTTGACGCTGAGTATTATAATCACGTTGGGTATGACACTGTGGTCAGGAGCGAGAAACTGGCTCTGCAGTTTTGCAGAAACCCGGCTACTCCACTGCTGCAAACCCCAGTGCAGATGGGTCCTTCCCAGTGAACACGGGTAGCCTTTACACTTTTCTTCTTCCAAAACCACTGTCTCGATTTGTTAAGCCTCCACCCCTGCTCCTGTAGGCATGTCACCGCCTTGCCCAGCTCTGACTCTTCCCTGAAGTGGCCCCAACTCTTTAATGAGAGGTGAGAAGATTCTTAATGAAGCATTTTCTACTGACTTCCAGTAGTGGAGTCACCGGCAGCTTTGGCTGCTACTAAAACTAATGCCAAGTCCCTGGCATGGTTTCAGCATGACCTTGCACCACTCTCAGAACCAATTCCCAGGCATGGAACGGGACTTAGCTTAGGACCACCCTGTTTTGAAGGCTGAATTTGACAGTATGGACATGGCCAAGTTGTATCAGGTGAATCAAGGCCCTGAGAATGTACAAGGAACTGTTTGACTTAGATATTGCAATAATCTTTTTTATGTTGCCTCTGTTGGTTGTGGCTTTGTTGGATATGAATATATCAGTATATTGAGGGCTTTACCCTGCGAGAACCTCAGTTTGCATTGTCTTAGTGGTTTCAGAGTGGGCAAAACCACTCAGTACTTCGGTACTTTGAAGTATCTGCATTGTTATGGCCATTTATAGACATCATCAGGCAGCTTTTTACTTTCTCGCCCCCACTTGCTGCCAAGAAACAAATTAGAGTTAATACTTCCCTTGTTTGCGTATGAGATAACAGTCGCTTCACGCTGCTGGGTGTGCCCAGTGTGTGCTCAGCACCACTCTGAGCAGCGATGGGCAGTCACCGTTGACTGTGGAGCTTGATGTGAACTTCCTTAAAGCTTCCCTTACAGCCAGTGTTAGGCAGAACACCTGCAGCTTGGGGCTTGTCCCGGGCTCTTCACAGAATCATGGAGTGATGCAGTTCCGAAAGGACCTCAGGAGGTCTCTGGTCCAACAACGCCATCCAAAGCAGGGTGAGACTGAAGTTAGATCCAACTTCAAAGTTATGACATATTGCTCAGGGTCGTATTCAGCTACCTTTTGAATATCGCCAAGGATGATTCCCCAACATCTCTGGGTACCTCCTCCAATTTTGATCATCTTCATGGTGAATTTTTTCCATCCCCTGTAATGTCCAATGGGATTTCTGTTCTTGCAATCAAAGTTCATTGCCTCTTTTCCTTTCACTGCGGACATCCAAGGAGAATCTGACTCTACTTTCTCTATACCTTCCCATTAGGTAGTTGAAGACAGCAACAAGATTCCCCTTAGATATCTCTGCTTAGGGCTGGACAAATGTGTTCTTCTCAGCCTCTCCTTGTAAATGCTGTGCTTTAGTCCCTTAACCATGTTGATGACCTTCTGTCTGACTCTCTCCAGTTTGTCAATCTCCTCTTTGTGGAAAACCCCCAAACTGGGAAGCCCAAAACCAGATACAGTATTCTGGATATGTCTAACAAGTACCAAATACTTCTATACAAAGGAGAATAGGTCTTTAACCACTACAATTCAGACAGCATAATAAAGATTATTCTACTCTTGGGCTGTTTTTCCTTCCATCCATCCATCCATCTATCCATCCATCTATCTTCTTGTTATTTTGAAATTCTTTCTTCCTTGAACGGATGCATCAAAGGCAGGAATCAGACTTAAGCTAAGAGAGAGGAGAATATGATCCCTTTCTCCTTCATGCCTCCATTGAGAATAAGAAGGATGGAGCAAGTGATGAGAGAAACCAGCAACAAAGCCACATCAACACAGTTCAGCAGGAGATGTTCACATAACAGTTAGGTGAAAAAACAGTTATCTACCTATCTGTCTCCTGCACTGGATGGAAAGAGAAGATGGAATGGTACTATGGCACCATGTAGTTTTATGTGATATGCTGGTTGGCTTCCCCTCTCACCTTTTCGGAGGTGGGCCATGTCCACCATGTGGCCAAAGAGAGTTAACAGGGTTTTGTACCGAAGCCAGTGTAAACTTTTTTGCCTATGTGGGTTTTTAGGGTATCTATGACATAAAATTATGGTGCCATTAACGCATAACTCCAGACAGAGCTGGTACCTGTGTCTGAATAGTACTTGAACCACCTGCCCCGCCAGGCCCTAAGCATCATATTGAAGGTGCAGAGCAGAGCTGAAGAGAATGTTCTAATCTGTCCTGGATTAGACCCTGCACAGGGAAGCCTGAGAGATTAGGTATTTTGATGTTTACAGAGCTGTTTAATCATAAGATAATGCACAGCCTGTTCACACAAATTAGGGTGGGTCCTGTTTGCCTAATGTTGATTTCAGAGACGAATTAATCTCACAGGCAACTTGTTTCTACTGTAGATTTTATCCATTCAGCACATTGGATACGGGATCAGACCTCAGTCTGACGAAATTGTTGCAGGGTGGATTATGAGAGGAAGGAAGGAGGAAAAGAGAAGTGCAACCAGAAAGGTAGCTGAACTTTACTGTATAATTGCTCCTGGATTGCTGGGTTCAGGTAGGTTTAGGCAGAATTCAGCCAAGGCTTTATAACCTGAAGGGAATCTTTGCTTCTTGTTGACCCTTCAGATCAGCGGATGTTTAAGAAGAAATCATTCCTTATTTGTTTTGCAAATAATATAGCTTCAATCATGGATCAAACATCCCCCTCCCCAACCCTCCTGCGCTTCTTGCCCCACAGATCTTACGCTCTGACTACCTTCCTTACAAAAATGCATCCATTCATTCCTTTCCCAGCACTACACAGGATCAGAGCACTAATTTTCAAACGTCCCCTTTGAAATAAAAATCTATTCAGGACATCCACTGCTTCTGAGCAAATTAATTAAATTTTAATTAAACATCACTAAGAAATTAAATTTTCCTTTGCAGTCAGCTGGGTTGGGAAGGGCCATGGGGCATTCTGACAAAGTTGCAGCTTTTCTCAGCTTTCGAAGGGGAGGGATCTATGCTGATTCATTCATAATCAGCCCACTGAATAATGCATGGGATGCTCATGGCAATCCAAAGTCCTGAGAAGGAGCAAGAATGTACTTCCACAACCCCCCTTTTTTTTAAAGAGGAGGAATGGAGAGGGGAATAAAAAAAAAAAATCTCATTTCAGTTAAGCATCCAGATGCTTTGAGGACTTTGTGAGTTCCTGACAAATATTTAGAGGTGGGGTTTTTTTTGGATATATCAGAAAATGCCTTCTGGGCTCTCACCCTATTACTACATTTTCTCCCACCTCTCAGTGTAGCAGAAGAACAAATACTTGAAAATAAATCCTGAGACAGTTTGTGCTGTCACACAACTCCCACAAACACAGGGACCAATGAAGGAGGCAATCAAGAGATGTGGGCTACTGAGAGAGTGAGAGGGGAATCTATGGGGGATCAGGAGCAATGAGACATTGGGAGATGCAAATCTCTGAAGAGGACTTGCTCTCATATTGCCTCCACAAGCCAAGAAATTATTCCTGATTAGAAGGGATTTTTAACAGAAACCCTGAGGTTAATGGATGTAACCACGGTGTATGACTTTGGTTGAATTGCAATTTTAAGCCACCCTAACTTACTTTGTATTCAGAAAGCAGAAAGGTTCTTCCTGTCTTGTCCTAGTGCAGGACATCTCCAGTGTGAGGGGCTGGAGAAGCAAAGCCAGCTGAAGTACAAAAAGGTCTAAGCTTGGCAGCAGCCAACATCTAGATGAAGTGGGATGAAAAAGCAAGTGTCTGAGTAGTGGGAACACAACCTTTCTGGTTCATTCCCCAAATTCACTACTGTCTTTCTGCAAAGAAAAGGCAGGACAATTTATCTCTGGGATGAAGCTCATTTTAACTGAGGGTTTGAAGGGAGAGATGGACATGCGGAGTTAGGAGCAGGCTGTGCTCTCCCTCCCACCCTACCTTGGCCTTGGGAGCAGCAAAAGGAGGTGGTAGAAAAATGGTGGGTGGTTGGTGGCAGAGTGGAGAACAGAGGCAAGCACAGAGGTCTGTGTTGTGTATGATGAGGACATCAGGAAAAAGGGAGTCTGTGCAAGACCCATAAAGTCCATGAGGGCCATTTGGCCTGCAAGCAAAAGTCTGGTGAGGGAGCAGTGGGCTCAGATGTGTCCTGCAAGGGAAATGTCTTTGGTGGAGAAGTGCAGGAGGGATTGAGGAGATCTTGGAGTGTGGGAGAGAGAAGGGTGCTTGTGACTGCTGGCAAGAGGGACCTACCAAATCCTCTTGAAATGTCCATTCTCTCCTCACCATTAAATGGTAGTTGTAATCTTTGGCATAGTTTTTGGTCTGAGCCATTTAATGCACCCCAACCAATTCCCAGGTGTGGGTCAGGAGTCAACACAGACCAAGGCCTATTCTCAAGAGGCAATTTGGATGGGGCCACCTGATTTTGGAGGATGAATAAGTAAAGGCATGGCCAGATGATGCCCACTGGTGTGAGGGTGATGCAGTCAGTGCTGTTGCAGTTTTGTTTCATAGCACACGTGCAGCCAGAGATGTGTCCCAGTCTGGCACACAGCCCACAGAGGAGTGTCCATGTTGCTTGAGATGTTGCTACAGCCACCCAATAGATCCCTGCAGCCCGTCCTTCCTCTTGACCCATTGCTGAAACAAAAGGATTGGCACTGGTTACCTCCAGCCACCTCTGACTCTCTGTTGGGAGCGATATTCCTGTTTTTTAAGATGTGAATAGGAATTGCCTATTCCCATCTATTCTCCAGCATGGTTTCAGACTGGTTCTCCAAGACTTCCTGCAATTCCCCACTTACCCCCAACTCCTCCCTGCTGTTGCCCTGCATGGGGCTTGCTTTCCAGCCACCTCCCTCCATACCCCCATGAACTACAAACCATGAGTAGATTTAAACACCAATGGGGACCGCTTCTCTCACCCTTTTTTCATAACTAAGCAATTTCATTGACTTTCATCCCCTCTGGGTTTACTGCACCACATCAGGATCAGCTTCTGGCTGGACCAAAGGCCAGACTCTATCTTGGAAGCCCCAGCAGATGCCAGTTCCTCAGCAGGCTTGCAAGAGTTTGTATTAAAAGTACATTAAAATGTATTAAATACAAGGTTTTTTGCCGCAGTGAAAGGAAAAGTGTGTCACAGAGAATTTGGACCTTAGCAGATCCATGGGCTGTGCTCCATCTTCTCAGCTGCTTTTGCGTAGCTGCTTAGAAAGACTGAGATCTCTTGCAGACAGCTAACAGTAAGTTATGTGACCACAACCCAAACAGCCTAAACTTTAAGTAACTTCAGCAGCTGCAAGGAGCTCAGGACTTTTACCATCAGCTGGAGATCTCTTTCCGCTACAGCTGAGGTTTGGTGTCCCCTCAGCCTGTCTTCCCTGCAGGTCTCAGGGTGGAAATCACAGCACCTCATTCTGTTTTGTGCGGTGCTGCAGTAAATCTAGGGTAACTGTGCTTCGGTGGAGCTACCTCACATTGACGTGGGTGTGATTAGGTGCTAAAGGGGTGCAAGAAAGGGGTGGAGTAAGCTACATCTGGTGGGCCTGAGCTTACATGGAAGCAAATGAGAAGTAGTTTCACTGAACCTTAGGGGGTTGCACTCAATGAAACCAGCATGTGGTCAGAGCAAGGCCGTATCCTAATATGAATATGTTAACTCAGTATTTCAGCTCCTGGATCCCCTGTTTGTCAAGTGCTTGGGGTGAAGGACTGATTTTTCTTCTTTTGCATTTGCACAGAAGCTGGCATGGGGCATTGCTGGGCCCTGGCTGAAGTCCTCTGGCTGCCCAGTGATGGTAACACTGCTTACACAGGCAGTAAAACGCTGGTGGTGAATCTGGGTCTTGTCTATGCTGCTCCAGGCTCTTCATGTGCTGTTGGGATTCACTGAACTACAGGAAGAACACTGGAGCTAAATCCAACCTCAGTGCTCTTGCTCCCCTTTATACATTATGGCGGATACATTGAAGAATGGAGTATGAGTGGAGGGCGCTCTTATAAAGGACAAGTTGTCTTATTTCCAAATAGATGTCTCAAATATCCTGATCACCTCTGGAAGAGCTCAGCCCTCCTCTTTGACTAGAGGAAACTTAGCTCAGTCTTGGATTTTTAGGCGATACCTCTTCCAGCAAACTAGGGACCAGTGCTGGAGCACCAGTGTCCACTCTGACAAATAGCGTGGGCCTTGGCATGGTTTTTGCTTGGCCAACCAGCGCTGACCCACGTGATTCCTGTGTGCATTTTGGGGGTTTGCACTGGTCAGGGCGACTCCCAATAGGCAATGTAGGTGTCCCACCATCATAAGAAGTTTAATATTATGAGTATTTGGGTGGTGAATGGGCATAGTAATATTTAGATAACTAATGGAGATACAACTCTGAGGGCCTAAATGCTTTGAACGTAAAGAGCACCCTACCTTTCTTTCTGTGAACCTAAGACTGATGCTGAGGCTTTTCCTGCCCTTTTTACTAAAAGGTCATTCACAAATGCTTTGAACAGAGCTGTGCATAAATTAGAAGCACAGGGTGGATGTCTGGCCTTCAGCTCCCCAGAAATAATAGTAGCAGTAATGATGATAACAAGCAATGGTGATAATTTTTCTCCTCTTGCCTCCCCAGATGTTGTGCCCGTTTCAGTGCTAAGTGCTGCAGACCTGGTGCTGTACAGGGCTGTATTGCACTCTGCACCTTGAACAAACACTCTTCCCAAGACTGGCTGACACTTGTGTGCCACTGTGAAGGTGATGATACACACATTTCATCTCCTCTTTGTCCTGCTGAGAAATGGGGGGACTTACTTATTACATGGCTTTTCCTATATAATTGTGCAAAGGATGTAGAGTACACTTTTACATATGAACCTATATTTGCCAAAGGTTGGCGAGGCAGTCAGATACTGCACAATAATAAGCTGTTCCCTTTCATCCCATGGCATCCCTGAAAGATTTTCATGCCTAGGCAGGATGAGGTGTACACAGTCAATTCCTGGTCTCACCCCGCTAACACCATTCCCATGACATGACTCATTTGTGGACATCAAGCCTGAAGAAAGGCCAGGAGATGTGCCTCCAGGTGAGATCAGTGGGCATCAGGCTCCTACAGCCTCAGGTAATCAAGCTCTTTCCGATATTCCCATCAAAAAGCATCAAGGGAACGCTGTATTTAATCACCACATCAGTTTATTCAATGCTGCTTCCCTCAGTTCCCCAGTGGGCTTGGCTGTGCTTTTGCCATGTGTTGCTGTGGATCTTCCTTCCTAGCTAAATATTTTCATGCTAAAAATTTCATCTCCCAAGGCTCAGCCTATTACTGCAGACATTTCTCCCAAAAGACACCAATCTCTCTCCAGCTCATTACTGTCACCTTGGAGGAAACTAATAACGGTGTGTGTTCACCAGCTTGTTTGGATTTTGCAGAGAATAACGGATGTTCCCAATTCCCTTAAGGGAGGAATTATCATTCCGGTACTGCAGACAGGTGAGCCAGAGCTCACCGAGGTTAAGGGACTTGGCAAAGGGCATGCAGTGATTTGATGGGAGAAGCAAGACTTTAATTGCGGAGTCCTGACTCACTCCATTCGTAATTACTGTCTGCCATTAACGTAACTCAGACTGTAGGGTTAGGAAGCAGATCCCCCTTTCCCTCCAGCCTCCAAACATGTGTAAACCCCCCCCCCCCCCTTTTTTACACAATTTCTTTTTTTTTNTTTTTAGAAATATTCCCTTGTTCTGTAGATGTAATTTTGCAGCTTGGCTGAAAGGTACAGCCAAAGCAGCAATAAACAATTGGACAATCTGAATTGTTCTCTCAGTTTAGGTTTTCATAATTATTATTTCAACAAAAAGCTGCCTTTCTGAAAAAAAAAACCAAACCAAACTCATAAAAGTCTTCATTTTTTTAAATGGAAAAGACATCTTCTCTGATACAGTTTTGCTTTGTTTAATTGAAAACAGTAATCTATCAATCATATGTTTATTGAAAAATCTTATATTTTTAGTCAATAAAATATCGGTCACCTGAATAAAGTAAATGTTTAAGTAGAGAGTGCTTAAAGAGGCTTTATAATCATAGAATCATAGAATGGTCTGGGTTGGAAGGGACCTTGAAGACCATCTAGTTTCAAACCCTTGTCATAGGCAGGGACACCTCCCACCAGCCCAGGTTGCTCCAAGCCCCATCCAACCTGGCCTTGAACACCTCCAGGGATGGGGCAGCCACAGCTTCTCTGTTCCAGTGCTGCACCACCTTCAGAGTGAAAAAATTATTCCTTATGTTCAACCTAAATCTACGCTCTTTCAGTTTAAAACCTTTGCCTCTTGTCCTGTCACTACAGACCTTGATAAAAAGTCTCACTCTGTTTTTCTTATAATTCCTTTAGATATTGAAAGGCTGCAATAAGATCTTCCCTGGGCCCTCTGATCATTTTTTGCCTCCAGTTACCTCTTCACAGACTGGGAAGCGATTGTGTGACAGAAACCCCATTTCTTCCCAGATCTTTTGCTGTGATCCCACTCCTCTCAACACTGGTGGGCTTTAAGATTAGGAGTATTGTGTCCAACTTTAGAGTTGCATCCAGCTTTGGAGTCCTTAACACCACAAGGACATGGACCTGGTGGAGTGGGGCCAGAGGAGGTCAAAAAGATGATCAGAGGGCTGGAGCCCCTCCGCTGTGAGGACAGGCTGAGAGAGTTGGGGTTGTTCAGCTTGGAGAAGAGAAGGTTCTGGGAAGACCTTAGAGTCCCTTCCAGTATCTGTAGGCAGCCTACAAGAAAGCTGGAGAGGGACTTTTTACAAGGACATGTAGTGATAGGTTGAGGGGGAATGGCTTCAAACCGGAAGAGGGGAGATTTAAAATAGAGATCAGGAGGAAATATTTCACTCTGAGGGTGGTGAGACACTGGCCCAGGTTGCCCAGAGAAGTTGTTGAGGCCCCATCCCTGGAGGCGTTCAAGGCCAGGTTGGACGGGGCTTGGAGCAACCTGGTCTGGTGGGAGGTGTCCCTGCCCATGGCAGGGGGGTTGGAACTAGATGATCTTTTAAGGTCCCTTCCAACCCAAACCATTCTATGATTCTATGATTCTATTTTTCATTTAATTTCCTCTCATTGCCCCTCACATATTTCCCATTCAAACAGGACACGGTAGGAACACTCTTCAATATTAGAAAACAGTCCCATCAGAAATGTTGGGGTGGGGTATGATCATTTGATCTCAAACAGTTTATGAGACAGAAATCCTAGTAATACCCTTTTCTCTATTGTCCATAAACGGAGTCTAACTCTCAAGCTAATATCTGCTTTCTAGACATTAAAGATGAGATTCAGCTCACCTACCTTTAGCTGTCTCCACTAAGATCAAATGCCGCTCCCAAACTTGGGAAGATAAATAACCTACCCATTCAAGTTCTTTCCTTCCTCCCAAATAACTCTAATCCTTTAACCGTGTAACACCTTTCCGTGCAGAAAGCATCCTCATTTTACAGACTGAGCAATGAGGATAAGAGGGATGCTATGATTTGCCCAGAGTCCTGCAGCAGGTTATGGCATGACTAGAGAGCAGCATGAGAGAGCCTGGCCCACCCTGAGTAATTCTGCGTCATGCAGATGTCATCCTGTGAGGAGCTCACCTCAAAGCTCGTCTTGCAGACTGGGCACTACTCATAAGTCACAGAATCACAGAATCACAGACTGGTCAGGGTTGGAGAGGCCCTCTGGAGCTCCCCCAGTGCCACCCCCTGCCAGAGCAGGGGCACCTCCAGCAGTGGCACAGGATGGCGTCCAGGCGGGTTTGGAATGGCTCCAGAGGGGGAGACTCCCCCACCTCTCTGGGCAGCCTGTGCCAGTGCTCTGCCACCCGCACAGGAAAGAAGTCCCTCCTTGTAGGGAGGTCTTGCCCATGAAGATATTCTTGTGTCCAGCGATGTAGTTGTGTGCGTGCTGTGGCCACATAGTCAAAAAAAAAATAGTATTATGGCATATTCAATTAATATAATCAAAATCATCTGACCTTCACATCTTTGGGACTTCTTCCATGCGCTCAGATTGGATTGAAACTGGCCAAAAGACTTACAAATCCTGGGGAAAGGGGCAGTGGATGTGGATATTGTGATTGCAAAAGTCACATTTCCATAGCACTTCAGGCTTTTTCTATTTTTTTTAAAAAGCTGAGAGTTTTTGCTCAAGGTTGGTCATTTTATATTTTCGTTATGTTCTCCTTAAACTACTAAAACTAAATAGGCTTTCTAACTGGTAGAATCTGATGATAAGAATGAAGCCTAATTGACCAAGAAACTGTTAATTACAGCTAACGGAAAGAAATAAGTAGATTGTATAAAGAAAAATTATTTGATTTTCTATTTTCTGTGGATGTTCTGGTGGGAGCTTGGGTATTGCTATGAAAAATGTTACTTTAAAAAAAATATGCATTATGTCTTTAAAAAACATCAAACAACCTCACTCTGGCTGGTCAGTCATCACTTTTATTTTTCCTTTATGCATATGGGCCATTAAAGAGGAAAGAAAAGTGAAAAAGTTCTGTAAAATGCATAAATGCATTCTCTTTTTAAGTGTGTTTGAGGGAAACTAAGCTAAACCTAGAATTTTCTTTAAGAGGTTTTTTTTTTTCCTTAGAAGGATGTTTTCTGCAAGGAAATCATCAATGGAAAATGTTTGACCAGCTGTACTCTTATCTTTCTATCTGGAAACACATGCAATACATGGAAATCCCCACCTCACTTGAAGTTTCAAGGGGGTGACTGGATTTTGTGCTCATACGTCTTTTGATATGAGTAAGTGTTTCAGTATTTGCTTTTGTTTGCTATCCATCCACTCCAGTCCAAGGAAAAATACAGGAAAATTTCCCTTTTTGCAACTAGAGTGCACGATCACTGCGCGCCTGTTGATTTTTTGCAGTCCCCTGAACATGGCCTTGGTCCGGCTCCTGCTTTCATCTTCAGGGAATTTTAATCTAGAGATAAACTTCTGGCTTGCAGGAAATAACCGAGACGACCTGGATATCTCTCGATATGGACTGGCCGTCAGAGCTCGGTCATTTGCACTGTTGTTAGCATAGTCCTTGGCTTGGTTTTGGCCTGAGCATGCTGGCCCCAACCCAAATGATCCCCAGCCATGGGCCGGCAGTTAGTATAGTCTAAGGACTGTTCCTGGTAGGTTGTTTAGATGCATCCACCTTGCTCTGGAGAGAGCGTAGCTATACGGACTTCACCAGACCAGGCCACCGAGGCAGAACATGGGCACTGGTCCTGGTTAGTCTGCCTGTAAGCAACTATTTGGGTTCATCATGGAGTGGTTTTCTTTCTCTGAGGATAATGACTCAGGTGCATCTTTGTACCGTGGAGCAAAGTAGCAGAAGGGTCTTGTCCTTGGTGAATGTTGTCCTACCAAAATCTTTCTCCGACTGCTTTACTTATCAAAATCCTCCAGGCAGAGGGTACCAGATCATCCTGGAGAATCCTTAAACAAGAACTGGTTTAGCAGTTCTCTAGAAGCAGCAGCCTCACTTCCTCTCCCCAGCTCAGGTAGGAATTGCAGTAAATAAAATAATATTAATAAAAGGGGAAGATGTTAAGTTACATTTTCCAGTTGAGTTTTTTTTTTTTTAATCAAAAACAGAGTACCATAATAGTGTATGTTGATAACTGCAGGATTCTTGCAAGCTCATTTAGGTCTGTGTTTGCTCACCTTTGGGCACACAGCTAAGGTTCCTAAAGGATTTTGGCTGACTAGTCTCTCTCTGGAGTCTGTGGAAAGAGCTGGCCACCTCTGGAGAGCAAGGAAGAATTTAAAGCAGGAGGACCACTCTTAGAAGAGCCTGTTTCTCTTCAGTGGGCTGAATCTAAGCCTCAGGAGCCATTATAATCTCTTTCCAGGTCTAACCACCTCTCAAACCCTCCAAGTCTTCTGGGACAAAGTCTCAGCCTGTGAGCTGAAGCTATGGCTGCTCAAGATGAGCATCTTGTGCGATCACTTTCTCAACTTCAAGCATTTCCACCTCTAACAGTTCTCGCTGTGCCACAAGAGAGGCACAGTGACAGACCTATGCCAGCCTGGAGGTCTATGTGCCTCCGTATGCCCTCTTATTGGAGGATGGCATAGATGTAGAGGTTGAAAAACACCATTAGCACATTTCTGCCCTGTTGGACACCAAGACCTTAAAAACCACCCATGTACTGTTTCTGCAAAAGACAGTAAGGGTGGAGAAGAACACCATCCTGGTGAAAGTACACAAAACACTGGAAGACACAGGAAAGAAGCTGGATAGAGCAGTAAAACCCCCCTTGTACTAAGAAATACTGTTGGTTCAGCACTTGGAGCAGACTAAAGGGGTTGGAGCCCTCTGCCACCGATTCACTCTTCCACCTTTCTACCTCTTCATTTTTCACCTGTGCAACTAAGGGTGAGGATGAGATATGGGACTTGTCTTTGATGTACACAGATCTGGTTTTGCTTGCCAGCCAAAGCTATTGAGTTTGGAGTTCCTTTGTCCCTCTGTTTTTTTGCCAAGCTTCGATAGTGGGAACTAAACTAGAGGGCAACTTCTAACTCCTGATCACTCACCTCCTGCCTATGTCCTCCGAGGGGACCGCAGTGCAAAATCCTGCTGTTTTTCCAGGAGAAGACCACTCTCAGCAGGAATGGCGGGTGCAGAAAGCCTGTAAGATTTGGGTTTTCTTCATACATTCTGGACTGGATTGCCACCTCTGGTTTTATTTCATACCCCAGACATGAGGTGTTGATAATGTTTAGGAAAAAAAAAATCACATGTGCAAATAATCAAAAAAAAAAGAAACCAAAAACCCCAGACATACACACACATACACATGCAGACCTGTTTCGGCTTGCGTTACAGGTTCTCAGCCCGGGAGCAAATCACTTGGGAAATTTAATTAAACTTTAATGAGGTACTTTGATTGTTGGGCCGTACGCCTAGTGGAATTAATATACAATGAAGGGGCGTCTCGTCATGCTGCTGGCAATAGCTGGCAAGTTCATGTAGAGCGGAGCATGTCATCCTAAATCACCTTTTGAACTTGGGGAAGCAGCAGGGAAGAGCAACCAGGAAGCTCTAATGGGTCATTTAATTACAGCAGGTCCTTTACGTGTGAGTCCTGTACATTGAGGAAACTCCCTCTGAGTCGCTTTCAGGACATTTCAGGAGGTTGGAGAAGGGAGAGCAGGCAGGGTGGCGGTCTGGATTGTGGGTTTCCTTCTCTTCCTTCCTTCGAGTATGCAGAAGCCTGGTTTGGAGTGACCTCTGGCATGGGGGATCCTGGGAGAGATGGGTGGTGAGCAGGGACCTCCATGGGTCCTCCATGGGGCCTTGGTGCACAGCCAGAGAAAGACACTATTTGGTTGCTAGTGGAGATATGGCTTCTGTTTCAAGTGAAGGGCCTATTCAAGCCCTCTTCAGTCATCGGGGAAAGGCTGGTTTATAATGTAATGCTGGTTTGGAGAGGGCCTTTTAACCTCAGGAGAGTCCCACCTCCTTCTGTCTCAAAGCTAGGCCTCCATCTTGGAAAAGATCAGTCAGATTCTCTCCTATCCCATATGGGATCACCAAACATCCCTTGCAGCCTCAACAATTCTGTGATAATCTGTCGCACCAGGCTGGATCCATGACTCCCAATGACCCTTGGCTTACAGGATCCCGAAGGGACTGGGACACTGCACACACCAATGTATGTTACCACACAAGACCCTTTATGGAAAGGATCCCTTTTTGAAAGGGAAACCCTTCTCTAGGCAGCCAGGAAGATGACTCCCACGTGCTGGGAGAGAAGAGAATTGCAAGGTTTACAAAAGAGAGTCATTGGATAATTCAAGTTGGAAGGAACCTCTGGAGATTTCCAGTCCAACCCAAAGTAGGGCCAATTAGAGCAGGTTACCCAGGACCTTAATGAGTTGAGCTTTCACTGTCTCAAAGGACAGAGATCCCACGGCCACGGTGTGAGCGTGTCCTCAGGCTTAACCACTTCCAGAGCTTCACTTGCTGCAACTTGTGTCCATTGCATTTTATCCTTTATCCGCACATCTCTCACAAGACTGTCGTCTCTATAGCTTCCTATTAGGTACATGAGAGCAACAATAAGGTATTTCCTGAGCCTTGTTTTCTCCAACCTGAGCAAACCCAGATCTTAGCCTCTGCTCATGCATGTGTTTCAAGAGGATTACCAGAAAAGACGACCCACTACTTGAACCTGTTTGAGTTTGTCAACAAGAAGGAACTCTAAAAGGAGAACCCCCACCTTCTTGCATTTCTGTTTGCTCCTTTAGAAATTGGAGGATTCGTGAAAACACTGATCAGCTGAAAGGTAGAAACTATCCGTGAGGTCTCCCAGGCTGAGATTCAGACCACCTTTGAGGTCCTGGGGTTGAGACTCCAGAAGAAGACACTAACTTTGAAGCCGTCTGTTTCTTGGCAGCCCTAGAGATCCCAGTTTAGAAATACAGTCTTCCTCTGCATGCAACCAGGTCAGCATTACAATCAGCGCAGACAGGAGGAGGACCAGACAGCATATTCCTCAGAGGCGTGGAGGGGACAGACATTTTCAGCTCTGGGACTCCCTTGTGTCATTCATCAGCAAGACAGGGAACAGCAACAAGTCCCACTGAGGATGGCTCCTGGGAGGACAACTGTGTGTGTTTGGAGGTCCAAGTGTCAAGGGTTCACAAAGGATGTGCTAATCCTTACTCCATCAGGAAGCTCTGAGAATACTCTAGTAAGGACTCTGGTGTTGCACCAAAAATCCTGGCCATTGGAAGTCAGAAGTGGGTGGGATCTGTCTCCTCCTGACTCCCAGCTACCACGGGGACATGGAGATTTTGCCATGTCTCACGGTGGCCAAATGGTAACAAAACATCCTGGTGCTCTGCAGCCCCATCAGGTCCTTCCTTGCACATTACTGTAGATCAACCCTCTACAGTGCCACAGCAAGGTCCTTTACCCACTCTGGTCTTTTCACTCCATGTAAACGAGCAGGAGCAGTGCCGGGAACAGGTCTCAGGAACGCAAAGGCTTAATGCAAAGCGCAGCATGAGCTCTTGAAATCTACCTGGGATGGGGACAGAACAGAAAGTTATATCTGCATGTGCCAAGCGATCATGTACTGTGTTCTTGGAAACCTGGAGGCCACCAGGCCAGTAGCCATATTTCTTGACATGTCTGTAACATCATCCACCCAGTCTTACAAAATCAAACTGTCAGCGCACTGACACAGTGAGGCTGAGAGCAATCAGCTGTTTTGTGTTCTCCACTGTTGTTTTATCAGCAAGACTCATTCATTCTTGCTTCTCTTTTCGGCAGACAATACTTCTCCACTCTCTGGGCAGTTAAGGATGTGTGGGACTCTGTCATACACCAGGGTCTTGCTGTGCAGGGCACTGGATGAATGCAGAACCTAAAATTCCTGCACAACCTTCATTTCTCCTCCTGGTGCCAGTGCTTTATGATGCAGCTTTTTACCATCTCTCATACTATTCAGTGTCCAAACTAGGATTGCTCTACTCGGTGGACCAGCTACGTGCAATGAAGGAAGACATGGTCTGTAGAACCCCTGCCATATTGGCTGAGGACACAAGAAGATATGAAGTGAATGCTGCAGGGATGATGACGGGCAATGGATGTCCTTCCTCAGTGTTCAGATGGACACAGGCTGCCCTGAAGAACCAGTTATCTTTCCCTCTGCCATTCAGACAGTCCATCAGGGCTGCCACAGGACCAATCTGCTGGAGCCACTGTCAGCAAGTCTTTTATTTTCCAGATTCTTAGCTCGTGACCAGAGGTTATGGTGCAGATGGACTCCAGCTGTGGTGTAGACTGCCCTTGCTGCAGCTGAGAGCTGAGTTGCTGAGCAGAGATTGGGCATCCAGCAGCATCCCAAGCCGATGGGCAACTCCTCCACCTCGCCAACACCTTGCTTCACTGCAGTCCAAGAAAATGGCTGAGTTCGGGAAGTGCAAACATCAGGAAGGCATCCCTACCCAAATCCTCTACTTTTGCAGCAGGACATATAGAGCAAGCAGAAAATGAGACCCAGAGCTGGACATCAGGTGAAGAGAGAATGAACGCTCTGTTCTAGGTTCAGCCGTTTAAATGATGCCTCTGTTGTGGTGTTCAAGTTGAGAGCTCTGCTACCCTAGGATCTCACAGCGGAGACAGCTGGGCATGTCTGGGAAGTAAATCCCACCTTAAATCACTGATCAGACTTGCCCGAATCTGTGCAATCACTGGGGAGGGACCTGGCAGGCTCAGTTAAATGTTAAACGTTGAGTGGGTGCATCCAAATCTGCCTGTGAGCTGAAAGAGGCAGTGGTCCAAGAAGGGGAAAAAAAGTTCGTGTGTAATCCTGCAATGCGATCATGCAACAAGTGCCTTTCGCTGCATGATCCCATCACGGGATCTCCTGCAACTCCAGGTCTCCCGCGACGCCTGGCACCTGGAAGGAGCAGGGAGGTTGCACAAACACGCTCCAGCCCGGCGTTTCCTAATCCTGGAGCACTTGACTCGGCAACTGCGACACTTCTTCCATCCTCCTGTGCACGGGGGAGGGAAGCGGGAATGTTTTCGAAGGTTGTAAAGAGCCCAACAGGCAAATCCACCCAAATCCCACACTAGCATTACCCAAGGGCCCCAGTCTGTGTCTGTACTCATAAATGAACAGGACCAGGAGCACACACACTTCTGCAATGACCCTCCAGCTATTTGTAGGATGCTCCCTGGTGTGATTTTGGCCTGAGGTCAAGTGGCACTGATACAACCAGGTCCCAGGTAAAGTTCAAAGTGAGGGAAGGCCAGGGTCCATTCGTAGTGGGTTTTTTTGGTACTGCCATCCTCTTTTTGGAGGCTGAGAGAGTTTAGAGGGAGGGATGGACCAGTGGGGCTCAGAGCTGACCAGTTTATTTTCCTGTATAGATGCACCCACGTGAGCTATCAAGGCCTCTGGAACCACCATGCCACCAGGGCACAGTAGGAGGCAGTCACCTCTCCCAGGTCAGCTCTGAAGAGGACACATGGGATGTGCACTCTGCTGAGGCTTTCATCAGTCTGTGCTGACAGCTGTGGAAAAGGAGAGCAGGGGACACTGCTTTCTCCAAGCCATGACTAGTCTGACCTCTGCACTCTGGCTTGGCCACTCATGGGCAGCCCAATCATTTCTTCTTCACCTTGGGCCATTGCTCCCTCTATGTCTGTTTTCTATTAACAATCCTTGGCCCTTACAGGCCCTTGGGTCTGTAAGGTCTGTCATCCCCACCTGGTCCAGCAGATCCTGATGCCACTTCTCTCCCTTTCCCAGTCCAGTCTCCGCTTCAGGAGGTTCCTTCCAGTAGTCAGGTCCTTTTCTCCTCCATCTTCTGGTTCCTCATCCAATGTTTGTCCTTCCAGTCACACTCTGTTCCTTCCCAGCCCTACCATTCCTTGCCAGACCATGGTTGTTCACACCCACCACCTCCTTCCTTGGCTGCTATCTCCAGCGTCTTTCACCATCTAGCCCTGTCCCCAGCACCCCAACTCCTTGTCTCCTGTCTCACCTAGACTGGGTCCCACCCCCCAACCTCCCGCTCACTGCTTGCAGTCCATGCCACCATTCCCACACCCACCCAGCATCCCTCGGTGTCTCCTCCACCCACTCTCCCCCCACATAATGATAGTTTAAAACTGTTGAAACTCAACAACACAAGATGTCCCTCTGCAGCACCTGCCCCCAGTGCTTGAGGGCACCTACTCCCAAGGTAGAATGACACCCAGAGAGGAAGACCGGAGGTCTCCAGGCTGGAAAAGAAGTGGCTAAAACGGTGGGATATGATATATGGTTGCAAAGTCACGCATGGCCCGGAGAGGGTAAATAAAGAATAACGCAACTGGAGAAATATGGCATCAAGCGAACCTGGTGGGTTGCAGGATCAAAGCAACAGAGGGAGGTGGATCTTCACATGGAGTGGGGGTGTGAAGGGTACTAAAATTCTAAACCCACAACCGAGCAACTGTGTGGAAGAAAATCCCACTGAGGGCAAGTCACAACAGAGCTGCAGATGGTCTGAAGAGGGAGAGGGGCGGGGGGATTGCTCTGCGTGCCCCATTCTTATAAGCATCTTTGGACATGCTTTCCTTACTCCATCAGAAGCAACATCATGGCCTGCATCGGCCTTAGGTCTGGCCAGATGTGGCCTGTGTGTAAATATATATGTTTACCTGTCATATCTCCTGTGTGTGTATATATATCTATATATCTATATCTATATATGTAGAAAGATATCTATGAGATATCTATATGAGATATACATATATATCTCACATCACCTGTAAATGAGGGGGGTAGAGTTGGGAATACCGTCCCCTCCAGACCAGAGCTCGTGGTGCTCCTGCCTTCAGAGACAAGTTAGACCTCAGGTCTTTGCGGCTCTGGAGGGGGCTGAGTGGTGACAACCTCTGTGCTGTTGTGTGATGCTCAAGACAAGAGGTCCGGCCCTGACCGCAGAGAATCAATTAGCTGGTCCCAGGTCAGGGGTGCTGAGAAACCTGTTTTAAATGAAGGTTTTCAGCATCCTCCCTGAATTTTGGCCAAGGACCAAAAGGGCAGCGTGGAGACTTTTAACTTGCTGGGGAAGCAAATCCAGCTTTTCCCACTCAAGCCACGGAAAAATAAAACCCAAAAGCAGTGTTTTGTTTCTCAAAACAAGAAGATAGGGTGGCAGTGGTGGTGGAGAAGGATTTTTGGTGCCCCAGCTGGTCAGGGGGGCAGTGGGACCTGCTGTCCCTTGGTACCCGATGCCACCCGCTCCCTGGGATGCTGGGAGGGAGCAGCGGGATCGTGACTCAGCCCCCACGTGAGCGGGTTTCCTTCCTGCACCACCAGCCTGGGCTTCTGATGTTTTGTTTGCCATGAAGCTCTGGGGGCCGAGCGGGAGCTCCTGGAAATCAAAGGGAAAGAACAACATCTTGGGCTTGTCCAGGCAGGGTGCGTCCTGGCTGGCCAGGGAGGGGTGAAGGGGACATTCCGGGTGCTGAGGGAAGAGAGGTGTAAGGAGGGCACGGGTCGGGTCTCCAGCATGAGCCTTCTTAACCCCAAACTCTCCCTGCACGCAGAAATGCTCCTCGGATGCCCTTCAGCTGCTGGCAGAGACCCTCATGGGCTCCCCAAGCTCCAAGAAGGAAGAAGGGAAGGGGCTTAACCCTCCTCCTTTCTTCTCAGGGTGTCCTCCAGTCCTCTCTTTGCCCCACTGGGTGGGAAACAGGACCCCCAGCAGTCCCTTTTGCATTGAAATGGAAGTAAACAGGGGTGAGGAGGTAGCTCTGCTCTTGGTAACCACCTTGGACAGGAGATTGCCACATTTTCTCTGTTATCAGACTTCTCTCTATTGATGCCAAAGACAAAATTCTCAGTCAGAAGTTGCTCAATGCTAGCAAAAAACATATGTCTAGACTCTCTGGAGGTGCCCAGACTCAGCTGTTTGGCCCTAAAGCCCCTGGATTGGTCTGGCCACATCCAAACCAGGTGGTCACATCCAAACCTTCTCTGGGGATGCCCTCACTACCCCCCACCCCAGGGTTAAGGCAGGACTTGTTGGCCTGGGCACCGCTGTGCTGGGGACTGCGATAATTCCACAGTGTGGATGGTAGCAGTTGAGGGAGGGGGATCTTCCCCATCCTGGTGTCTTGACCAGTGTGAGCCTAGTGCAGGTCTCTCCATGTTCCTTCCCGTGTCCAAAGATGACCCTAAACATGTATCAACCTTCAGGCAGTGCAGAGGTAATGGCTTGAGCCCTATGGGGTCACCCCAGAAGAGTGGCAGGAGTGCACAAGCTTCATTCAAAAGAGGAGAGTCTGGCCAACAGTGGATTTTACCTATTTATTGCAAAAAGATGGAGACGATCCCTATTTGCCACATTGCCTCCATACCCACTGCACAACTTCTCCCTCCTCCCCAGCCAGCTGGGTGCTGCTGGGCCATTGGACCCAACTTTTCCACCGTCCTTCCACTTTCAACATCTCTGACTCCCTGGATAAGAGAGGAGCTAACCTTGGACCTTCAGCCACGGAGGCGGGTGTGGGTGGCCTTAGCTTCTGCCTTGAATGGGCACTTTTGAGCAAGTCCTTACTGGGGGCTGGATCTCCTTCAGGTGGGCACCAGAGGTGACGTGCTGGAGTCGACCGAATGGTTTGCCACCAAGGTGGCTCTGGATTGATGCTGAGCCTGAGCCCACAGGGTTGAGCCTGCACTATCCAGCCCCGGGATCTGCTCCTCAGGTCCCCCCTGCCTTTGCCTCGACACCCTCCCACCCCAGCCCCAGCAAACAGGGACAGACCCCTGCCTGCCCTGCCTACCCACAGCCCTCCTGCCCAGGGGGCCAAACCCTTCTCCCCCATCACCCACTTCCATCCCCTCAGCCCTGTTTTCCTATTCCCAGCATTTACCCTCCCGCACGTAGCCCTGGGGGAGCCGGAGGATTGTACACAGAGGGAGAAGTTATTTTTCCTTGACATAAACATCCAAGCCTTTCCTCGGCCCCTTCGCTTGAAACGTGGAGGTAGGACCTGGACTCATAACATCCGGCAGGAGGGGTTGGCCTTATCTGCCAGGAAACACTCAGCTCCGGATACATCCTCCCCTGCTCCCGGCACCCCAGCAGCTCCCATTGGCAGTGCCGGGCAGGAAACCACTCAGCAGCTTGTCTCATTCCCTCCTCTGGAGAGACGAGAGGGAGGGCCTGATCCTGTCCCCCCTGCGTGGTGGGGTACGGTGGGGTCCGGAGTCGGGCTGGAATGGAGGCAAAAAGAGATGGGGGCGGGCGAAGGTGTTTACTCGTCAGCAGAAAGGGGTTGACAGGGGCAAAAGGGGGTTTGGGGGAGTTGGCGGTGTCGAGGGTCTCCCCTAGGGTCTGCCACTGATTTGCAGGGTGACCTCGGTCAAGTCTCCTCACCCCCTTCTCTGCCTCTACTTCCCTCCCCTTCGTCTGCTTTGAGAGTGACGGAGGGAAAATAATCATCTCCCAGTTAATTCAGTAGGAGCATCCAGGCCCCTCACATGGGGTGGAGACCCCTTGTGCTAAGGGCAGCACAAGCACTCGGTCCTCTTCAAACTCTTGGAAAGAGACAGTTCACGTCCTGATGCTGGACAGAAAAAGGATGGGAGGAAAGGAATTATTATCTCTGTTTTACAAACAGGGAAACTGAGGCATGGAGCAGCCACCCGGCTGCTTGTCATCGGGGTCTACTGCTGCTCGGTGACACTGGGACAAGCAGATGTGGGTGGTGGAGTGAGGATGGAGAGGAGCCACCACCTGCTCCAGGCATGCAAAGGAAATCGCCCGTCCCGGGAGGGTCAGGGCATGACACACACCGCAGCTCCCGGCCAGCCCAAATCCCGGTGCTATCCGGGAAGGTGACCTCATCCCTGCTCCCGATGCACAGCACCGTGACCCACACAGCCATGGGGGCCAAGGGCTGGCCATGGCCACCGGACACCGGGGGCAGAGGACTCACGCCCCAGTCACCTCCTGGCAAGGAGAGAACCTTGCCCTGGCCCAACCTGACACTCCTGAGTGGGAGCCCGAACGTGGTGTGAGGTCATTTTATCCCTTCCTGAAGCCCTGATTTGATCTTCCTGCTGGTTCCCAGTCCGTCCCAGCCTGGAGAAAGCAACCCACAAACCACAATGCTCCTTGGCGTGCACAGAGACAGCCTTGGGCTTGCGGGTTCGGAATGGGGTGGGAGGAGAAACATGCCCAGGGCTGTTGCAGAACAAGTCCTGCTTGGGGTGGAGACCCCCCCCAAAATCCATAAACCACCACAACCATCGGACCTCTGCAGGAACATCCACTTTCCAAGCAAAAAAGCTTCTTTCCACTTCTGCCAGCCACTTATTTTCCGGCTGGTCCATACAGCGATGCCCTGCATCCCAAAAACCTGCTGCGGGGTGGGAGACAACCCGCAGCATTGCCTTTTCCATCCCGCTGGAGAAGGGACAGATGGCTCCGCTCCCAAATTTCATCTCAGCTGCCGGTGTCCTGGGAGGTGGAAGCCGGCTGCTCCCGGCGCTGGGTGTGTGCCCGGATCCGGCCGGCGAGCCCTGGCTCCCAGGGAGCCGCACCTCGCCTTGGCTGCGGCTCCCAACGCCCTCGGGGGGCCCCGGCTCCCGGTTGGGGCCTGTAGCTGTTCCTGACGTGCAGAGAGCACGGGGGACACGCTCCCACATCTCCTCACGTGGCTCCGGGTTGAGCAAGTGGGGACAGGCTCGGCTGGAGGGAGTCTCCCTGCATCCCAGCCCGGCGGGCTGCTCGGGGCTGGGATGCACAGAGAAAACCCCACTTCCCGGGGGAACCAGACTCTGGCCACCACCGTACGTGCTGCTGGGAGCTCTTGGTGTGGGCTTTGCCTCCAACTGACCCCGAAAGTGACTGTCTGCAAGAAGGGAAGCGGCTCATGAGGTGTTTGAGTTGATCCCATCGCTGCTCGGGGCTCGGGGCAGGGTAGGAGAGAGCAGCCAGTGTCCCGGGGAGAAGGTGCCATCGGGGGACATGAATGCAACAGCCAAATCAGACATGCTGGTGGCAATACCCAGAGCTGATCTTGTTGGAGGGTTGGGACGGCCGAGCTGTCTCCCATCTCACCGAGGCGGTTTAAAAACTCATGACACCATTCTCAGCTGCCCCCGCAGCAGAGCTGGCAGAAAGGGACATTTGGCAGAGCGCCCTGGGGTGCTCTGATGTCCTGGGGTGGATGTCCCTCTGATGCCCTGCGGTGGGAGTCCCTCTAACGAGAGCCTGCTTGGAAGGCAGCAGTCCCCTGGATTTGCTGGTTGAAAGGCAGATCCAGGTTTGGGCACACCCCGGCCACCCCCGCTATGAACAATTTTTAGCGGGGAGCCATGAGCATCCCTCAGGTCTGGGGCACCACAGGGATTGTGGGCAGAGCATGAGGTGGGAGGAGCAGGACTTCTCCAGCCTTGCTACTGGCATGGTCCCACATGAGTCAACGCCGCCAAGCACAGAGGCCAAACAGGCTCATGGCACCTCCAGCCCTCCAGCCCCACCGGGCTGGTTCACAAATCCTCTTGGAAGAGCGATGCTGCCCCACCCGGGCTGCCACACCGTCCATCTTGGCACCACACCAAGCATCATCTTCACTCTGAGGGTGGTGAGGCACTGTCCCAGGTTGCCCAGAGAAGCTGTGGCTGCCCCATCCCTGGAGGTGTTCAAGGCCAGGTTGGACGGGGCTTGGAGCAACCTGGGCTGGTGGGAGGTGTCCCTGACAAAGGCAGGGGGGTCGGAACTCGATCTTCAAGGTCCTTTCCAACCGAAACCATTCTGTGATTCTATGATTCTATGATCATTCCCTTGTGCTCTGCTGGTGCAAGATCCGCTGCAGTCCAGAGTACCAACAGGACACCCAAAGGCATCCATTTCATTCCCCCTAAAAGGAAAACCAGCTGCACATGGCCAAGAGATGTACAAAGGAAGAGGCACTGTGTGTGATGGGAGGGCTGTCTCCATGGGGGCCACAAGTCAGGGACGAAGGAGGACCATAAGCACAGGACAGAGGCATATTGGTGCCTCCCCAAATACTCACGCAGCCTCCCACCTTCTGGGACCATGTGGTCTCTGAGTTAGAGATAAGTCATTTATGGGAGGCAAGCCAGCCCAGTTGGGCTGGGTTGGGTTGGGTTGGGCTGAGTGACCTCTGGAGACCCCTTCCATCCAACACACATAGGTGGGCATCACAAAGAGCATTAGGGAAACTCGCTCCTCCACGTTTTGGGGCCAAGCAGGAGAACACAGCCTGGGAGGACACTGCATTGGGAGGTGTGGCTGGCTCAACCTCAAGGACCGCAGGGACACAGCCTGATTTAATGTCTGGCAAGAGCAGGCTGTGATGGTCCATGGGCCAAGGAGGACTAAGCTTTTCTTTTTGCTAGTGATGCTTGAAGACCACCACTCAACATCCACCTACAAGACCACCCGCCACACAGCATCCCAAATTTGACCCATGCTCCATTGCTGAGGCCTCATTGCTTTGATCTGCATTTGCACTGAGGACCCTTCACGTGGCCCTCGCACTGTGGAGCATCTTAAACGGTGCATCGGCAAGAACCGTGAAAGGCAACCTTAAATGTGAATAAAAAACACGCTCCAGACACTGGCACCCACCCCATAAATGGACAACGTCATTTGTGCGCACCAACACACCAAGAGCAAAGCTTTGCCTTAACTTCACTGTAATATCTACACAGGACTTGGTGTGACGAGGCCATATTTACGAGATGGCAAAAGCAGGATCGAGGCCACCAAAGCGATCTGCTGCCCCTGAGGCACACGGTGAGAAGTGAAGGTACGCACACACGGTGCCTCGAGTCGGCTCGTTAGAAAGCAGTCCACAATTTGTAAAGATAACCACGGATCTTTTTTTTTTTTATTTAAAAAAAATGGAAGTAGAAAAGTTTGGCTGAAAATACCAACAAAAAAAAAATTTTAAAAAATAGCACTCGCACAGGAAATGTTTCTGTTTTGAAAACTTTGTCAATAGCTACAGTGATTTAAATCATAAAACAATCATTGTATAAAAACATTTATTTAAATTAAATATTTTATGCAAACTCATATCTACACTCATTCAAAATGCATAGAGTCACACAAATAAAAAGATGGAATGTATTAGCTTAAAAACCTGTGTAGTTGCGGGGGGGGGGTGTTTATGTATTATTTGCAATTATTATTAATACACGTTCGGGACTGAAACCAGAAAATCATAGCCACGCTACTAACTAATCATTACCAAGTGCCATACAGTAAACACTAAGATTAATCATGTCATATAACTGATTTAAAATAAAGCTTCATCTTTATGAAAAGGAAGAGAACTCGAGCAATACAAAATCCGAGGGGAGGAATAATGGAAGGAATAAATCAATGTACAGCTTTATTACAAGCAATAACACGCCGGAGTTCGAAGAGGCATTGGGCACTGCGGCTCGAAACGTGAAGCCTTCGCCTTCAAAGGATGTTTGATTAATAAAAAAAACAAACCAACCCAACCCGTGTCTGCTACATCATCACCTCTTTGCCCAAGTGCTCATCCCAGGACGCGTTCCCAGCCCGGCGGGGAGGGCAGCTCATGTCACCCCCCACTTCAGGAGCTGAGCGGCCGAGGGGGACCCATGGGGGGGATGTGGGGTGCTGGCCACGTCCTGACTCTCCAAGCCCTCACCTTACCCTCCTCTGGAACGCCGAGGCTGAGCGCCACGGGGGTCCCCCCTGCCACACGCCTCCGTGGCCAGCCGGACAGCATCCCTGGTGCCCCATCCCCTCTGTGGATGAAGTCCCCAACCCGTGGTCTGGGGACAGGGGGACAGGGCAGGTCTCACCCCCTCTGGCGTGGTCAGGCAGGTCAGGGCGGCTGCAGCAGCGCCAACACCAGGAGCCGAGAGCGGCTCACAGACCCTTTACCAAAATCTGCCCTTTTCCCCCCCCCTCCCTGCCTTTTCCCCTTCTGGGGGTGGGGGGTTGCCCCTGTCGGGACTTCAGAGTTGCTGTTTATGGGGTGCTGCCGCCTTCCTGACTCCAGAGCAGAGCTGGGGGTTTCCCAAAACGGGACGCAGCCTTTCCCACGCTGCCGGGAGCACCTCTGCTTTGGAAGAGGGACTTGGCCAAAGGGCTTTGGCATTGGGAAATCCCCCCCAGCCCCGTTGGGAGCAGGTCACCCCAGGCTTTGCCACCGGTGGTGAACCGATGACCAAAATCCTTTACCTACGCCACCGAGGAGACTCCACCACCCTCACGGTTCAGACTCGGTCACCCTTTGGGGCGGCGAGCGATGTCCCCGGGGAGCAACGCCTCGTAATACTGCGTCGGGTCCTTCCTCGGCCGGTCCAGGCGGCCCCGGCGCGGGGTCTAGGAGACACTGTAGTTATTGTAGTAGGTGGCCGTGGCATCGGCGAGGACGGAGATGAGGCTGGTCTCGGAGGCATGGGAGCTGCCAGCCGAAGGGACATGTCCGTTGACCAAGACCCCGCCGTGGTGGTCGCCGTGGCCGGGGTTGTTGAGATATTGGTCGAACTCGTTGCGGTCCATCTCCCCCAGGAGCTCGGCTTGGCTCAGCTGGTCCAAGGTGTCAAAGCCATGGTGGTCGGGCGGTGGGGAGAGCTGGCCCAGGTGGGCATGGAGGCTGGGAGGGTGCAGGGAGGGGAAGGCAGGCGTGTAGTAGCTGGGAGGAGGAGGAGGAGGAAGAGGAGGGCAGCTGGAGGCCGGGGGGATCATGCAGGTGGCCGGCGGCGGGATGGGGCTGAGAGGGTGGTGGTTGCACGGGAGGGAGCTGCCCGCGTACTCTGGGGAGTAGGTGGCTCCGGCGAGGTGGGAACGGTGATGTTCATCGGGGCAGGGCGAGGAGAAGAAGCTCTGCTCGGGGTCTATGGCGTCCAGCGGTGACATCTCTGGAGGGGTGGGCAGCCCGTAGGGGTAGGTGTCCACGCTGGTGCTGCTGCCGTTGCTGCTGCCCGGGGCATCCCGGTATCCCCGGCCGGTCGGCAGCCCCGGGCGAGGCGGGTACTCACCCGGTCCCTCTTTCTCCCCACCGGCCCGGCCGCAGGTCCGCTTCTCCGGCACGGCATTTTGGTCCCGCGTCAGGCTGCCCAGCAAAAACCCCGGGTCCACCCGCTTGCAAATCCTCTTGACCTGCTTCTTCCGCCGCGGCCGGTACTTGTAGTTGGGGTAATCTTGCATGTGCTTCACCCGCAGCCGCTCGGCCTCCTCCACGTAGGGACGCTTCTGCGAGAGGCTCAGAGCCTTCCAGGACTTGCCTGAAACGCAGAACAAAACTCCCCTTAGCGCCCACGGAGGACATATCGGGTGGGGGGTAGAATGGGGGGTGAGCCCCAAAAGCTTGTAGACACACAACCCAAGGGCAAAGGGCTGGTGTACGGAGGGTGAAGCACGCAAACCCTGCAGGAGGACGAGACAGCAGCAGGAGGGTGGAGAAGGAGGGGGCTTGAAGCCACTGTAGGTCCACCAACTCCCCCCACCCCCAGTCCCCAGATGAGGTGGGTTCAGGGTTAGCTGAGCCCCACGGCCAATAAATCACGGCAAATAAACTCCCCCCAGCTCCACGGGCTGATCTCGCAACGCCTCGCCGGGACGGAGAGCCCCGAGCGGGGACGGCCGAGGCCGTGCCTGGCTGAGCAGGGGGTCAGGACGTGGCGTCCCTGGACGTGTCCCAGCCTGTGCCCTGCCGGGACTCGCACCCGGGTTGGTACGGAGACCCGGACACCGCGACCTCGCTGCTCCCTGTTTGACATACGCCAAATGTCCCCAAGATATAGGACAGAGAGGCAGCGATGGGGCTGGTTGGGGGGGTTGTACCCCACGGTGAGGACACCTGGGGCTGGTCCTCAGGGCAGAGGGAGAAATGAGGGTACGGATCAAAGCGTTTGATGCCTTCCCATTGCCGAAGAGACAGCAGAAATACCAGGAATAAGCAGAGATGCTGCGCGGCAAAGGAGAGAAGAGAAAACCCAAACCAGCAAAGAAAACAACCGCAAAACTGTGCAGGGAAACACAAAGTTTGGGGAAGCGGCTGGCCAGCAAAGCTGTGTTGCAATTCGGGCAGCTCTTTCTCAGGCTGTCCTGGCTGGTTATTGCTGTTTGCCCTCCCGGTTTCGCATAAAAAACGGGGATTGGGATAAGGGGGAAACTGGATGGGGAGTGGGAAACAAATTTGTATTCAAAATGGGTTGTGATCCACAAAAAGAAACAGCAGAAACATCACCCCACCACCCCCTGGACATGGAATATAGGGGTGGGATAGTAAGTTTGGGTACAAAGTGGCACCACCACCCCCTGGACATGGAATATTGGGGTGGGCTACTAAGTTTGGGGACAAAGTGGCACCACCGCCCCCTGGACATGGAATATTGGGGTGAGCTAGTAATTTTGGGGACAAAGTGGCAAAGACAGGCCAGGAAGATGTGGGGGTCCCTCTCTGCACCGCTTTGGGGGATCCCCGGCACTGGCAGCCTGGGGGTCTGTGCACCTCGGCGGGGTTGGCACCCGAAGGGTGGGCAGGGTGTGCAGACGGATGCTGGTCCCCTGGGGGGGTGGGACATCACCGGGCTTTACACCCTGAGGGGCGGCCGGGGGGGTGCACGCACCCAGAGCGTGGGTGACCGCTGTGCTTTGCACCCCGCAGGGTGGTGGGGTGGGTTCACGGGTGCCTGCTCCCTTGGGGTGCGGGACCCATCAGGCTTTGCACCCCACAAGGCAGCCCGCTGGATGTTGCTCCAGGGTGCTGGACCCGGGTAAGGCTTTGGACCCCCCAGTGTGGCCATGTGGGTGCACGGGTGCCCCTCTGCTATCCCATGGGGGGGCCGGGAGGATGCACGCACCCCAGGGTGCCGGTGCCAGACCCCGGCAGGGCTTGCACCCCGCGGGGTGGCAGGGAGGGTGCATGGGTCCCCACCCGGGCAGGGTTTGCACCCCATGGGACGGCCGATGGGTGCATGGTGCCCACCCTGGGGTACCGAATCTGGACAGGGTTTGGACCCCCTGGAGGTGGCCGGGTGGGTGCATTGGTGTCCTCCCCGGGGTACTGGGTCTGGACAGGATTTGGACCCTTGGGCATGCCTGGGTGGGTGCATGGGTGTCCACCCCCAGGGTATGGGATCCGGAGTAGGTTCGCACCCCATGGGATGCCCGGGTGGGTGCACGGGTGCCCTTCCCCGGGGGTACAGGATCTGGAGAGGGTTTGCACCCCATGGGATGCCCGGGTGGGTGCATGGGTGTCCAACCCCCAGCAGTGTGGGATCTGGAGAGGATTTGCCCCCCATGGGATGGCCGGGTGGGTGGATGCACCGCAGGGTGCCAGACTCGGAGCAAGGTTTGCACCCCCGGGGATGGCCAGGTGGGTACACGGGTGTCCAGCCCCGGANGTCACCCCCCAAAAACCCCGCACCCCTCCCCTCCTCACCCAGCATCTTGCTGAGCTCCGCGTTGTGCAGGTCGGGGTTCTGCACGGCCAAACGCTTCCTCTCGTCCTTCGCCCACACCATGAAAGCGTTCATGGGGCGGCGGATGCGGCTTTCGCTGCTTTTCTCCCCCGGAGGACAACGCGGGGGCGGCCCCGGCGACAACCCTTCGGTCGCATCCCCTTCCAGCCGCTCCGGCCAGGGGTAGGTGCTCAGTAACGAAGCCATAGCCCGGCCCCCCCCTCCCCAAGCCCGCCCGCCC
>VUYV01000389.1:430398-441420 GCA_008711295.1 Anarhynchus alexandrinus | reverse complement strand
GCTCCAGCAGGTCCATGTCCTTCTTATGTTGGGGACTCCAGAGCTGGATGCAGTACTCCAGGTGGGGTCTCACGAGAGTGGAGTAGAGGGGCAGAATCCCCTCCCTCGCCCTGCTGGCCACACTTCTGCTGATGCAGCCCAGAATAGAGAGCAAGACAATCCTCTGTTGGTTTGAATGTCTTACTGTTTACCCGCTCCTGTGCACCCCATGCAGATTTTGTATAATACTATCATACTCGGCGTATTACACGCACTTTGCGAAGGCACATGTCTCTACAAGATATGAAACAACATGAAAAATAACACGGTACAATCTATTCGCCTGTGGCATAAAGGAAATCCCATGCCTGGAATACCTCTCCAGCAAAGTGCAAGAACTTATGATCTACGGCGCAATCCGGCATTGATGCATCTCTTCCACCTTATCTGATCTTTCAGAAATGTTTGTTTCGGAGCTGGTTCACTGTCGTTGTGTCCCAGATGTTGTTATTTAAACACGCTCCATTTGATCATACGCTATCAGATGGCAAAACCAACATCACAGGTTGGATCTTACAAGGCTTGTGCATACACAAAATAAATAGCTGCTGAACTCTAGCTGCAGGTGAATATCTATAAGGGTTTAGTATCTAGAAAGTAAATATAAAACAAAACCCGAAGCATAGCTCTGGAGCTGGATGTTATGCGTGGCATGAAGAGAATCGACTCTGAAAAAGCAACAAATGCAACAAGATGAAAACGCGTATCTTGTTAAATTATCTGTGACTTACAAAATACACAACCCAAAAAGGCAGCTGAAATTCAGAGTGGTTTGCACGGATACCGAAGCACTCAAAAATCACCCTTTGTGGCATATTCTTCCACTTGGCAAATGTCACAAATGACTCTTGGAAACGTCCCAAATTTTACATTGCTTTTTTAAAATTTTTTTTTAAAGCCCTGTATGAACGGCAGGTAAGTACACACACCTCCCTCGATGGGAAAAGCTCAGCAGGTAAGAATTGTGTAGAAACCTGACCACCACCTGGCCCACAACGCGCTTCTTGAGCCGGGGGGGCAATCCACAGCTATGGCAGGCAAACGCGGTGAGTATTGACAGAGACGCTTCACCGGTTTTCCATTCATAAATGCACGGACAGATAAGAGCATCCACTCTGCCCACGCATCTTGTACGTGAACTGAAGTGACTACAAAATCCAACCAAATCAGAGCAGTAATATTTCATACCCACTTTCACCGGCATAAACTGATACACAGGGTGAAGGCTGGCAGCAAACCGGGAGATATAAACCCACTTATCTCAACGCTTTATAGTTATTGCACGACGGTGCAGATAAGTGATCTGGCTCTCTTCGGGGCATCGTTAAACTTGCGAGCTGAAGCGGGGTTCATTAGGGTTTGTGAGTAAGGTTTCGCAGGTCTGACTCCTTCTGCATCCATAACCTTTACTCACATGAGCAGGAATGCAAAAATTTGTGTCATTAGCGATGCATTGCGAGTAGCGATTTCCTCATACATCTGCTTTCAAGAGAGCTATTCCAGTGGAACGAAAGTAACGCCGCACTTGAGATTCCAGTAATGTTTGTGTGGGCACTTATAAAAAATTAGGTGCTTTTCCTGTAGGAATACCTTGTAGTGTACCTTCAGGTAAGTTTACGAAGTAACTGAAACTACTTGACTTCTGGCAAAGAAGTCTGCAAAGAGGTGTTGAGCCTGGGGGGAAAAAAACCCACGCGTGTATCTACACATATCTATACAAATAGATTACATTTGAAAGCTGCAGCGGAAGTTTGACAAGAGAGAATCCACAGAATAAATGGACCGAGCGACGCTTGTCGTCGCTGCCTTTTTAATAAGATACACCTCCCACCCCATGCAAGCAGCGTCAGCGTGGGTCAAAAATAGACGCCCCGCTAAAGCAGAGTTAAGCAGGTCACTCGCTTTTCCTTTTCCTTCTACCCACGGCAGGATTTGGACACCTTGGGATTGCGAAACGACAAACGGTCTCCCAGGTTTTCTGCCGCGGATGCCGGCCAGAACAGTTGCCCTCCCCACCCCGATATGTAAAACGTACTTGCGCCCGGAACGCCAGTTACCCCCCTGGCCAACCAGGAAAGGATTTTCTCATTCCCTTGGTGACTTCAAGTCCTGACAACTTAATTACTGTAATTGAAGGCAAATATTACTTGCACCCTACACATTTCTTTTATAAAATACATTAGACATTAAAAAAAATAACAAATGTTCCTTTGGTTAAGCTGAGGAGTTCAGAAGGCACGCATGATGCCAGAAAATAAGAACCTTGCTCAGAAACTCCTTTATTGATAAGAATTTTAATAACCACGGGCCACTGAACACAGAACTAACAGGGCATGGAGACAAGCAAAGAGGTGCCAACCCTAGAAAACCTTTCAGTTTAGGAAAAGCTTATGTGAACCCATAAATCACCTGGAAAGGCTGTTAAGTGCCAGAAGTGTTCCCCCTCCCGTGATGTACCTGTCCGAGTAGCCATGGGAACACCGCTGAACTCTAAACACGGGTTTTCTCTAACACAGGAGACTCGCAGTGTATGCAATTCCTCCCCTGTTTGCCCAAACACACATGAATAAAAGTTTTGAAGAAAAATAAGATGCATACAACTCAAACATGTACGGTGTTGCTGCAACTTCTGAAAAGCAATTTATTACATAAAAGGATAAAAGACATAAAGAAACACTCCTGCTCCAAAGAACCGATGAGCACGAAAATGGCAAGGAGCAACTGTGCTGTAACTGGTGGGAGGGCTGAAGATGGGGTTTTGGAGGATACGTGCATCATAGAATCATGGAATAGTTTAGGTTGGAAAGGACCTTGAAGATCATCGAGTTCCAACCCCGCTGCCATGGGCAGGGACACCTCCCACCAGCCCAGGTCCACGCTGTGAGTTCTAAAATTGCCAACAAAATGGGGCTGAGAAGATGAAGTTAAAAGGATTTGGGAGTACTGGCCTGAAGGGAATTGGTAGGATGGTCCCAAGCAAGAGAAAAGGACTGCTTGAAACGTGGTGTTAAATGTGGAATTATTAAGAGGAAACAATAGGAAAATTCAAGGAGAGGCTGGGAAGTGCACAGGAAAAGATGAAGGTCAATTATAGCCAGAAGTCCCCTGTAAATATCATCTGTTTATGTAATTAGTTAAATGTATGGAAAATAATCTGAAGCACATAAAGCACATAAAGTCCCACCGTTGTTTTTTTCTGCCTGCTTTCTTCACCTGAGACACACAATGCTGATTTAATCATTAAGTTAGTACACTAAACTTCGAGAGCGAAATCCTGGTTCCCTTGATTCCTGCAGGATCAGGATTGCATCTTTAAGGCAGGAGGCTCTCAGAGCACCTTTCAACCACGGTTATTTAGGGAAGAAAAAAAATAGGGGATTATGGTCAATTATATGAAGAAAACAATTCACATCACATCATGAAAACCATTTGGCAACAGTAGAAGGCCCAAGTGGAAAGTATTTAGACACCTCATGAAATCAAATCACTTTGAAACCCAAACATCTTCAGAGATTTAAGCCCTTAGGTTGAAGAATTAAAATTCAAAATTTTAATTCAAAATTCAAAACTTTAATTCAAAAAACCGTATCTGCGTGTTACTCAGGGAGGAAAAGTGAGATATAACCAATCAGCAAAGACAAAAGGGTGCCGGTACATCAGCAACAGAAGCAGCTTGGATTAAGTCAGTAAAGTTCCCCTCTTCAGACTGCAAGTGTTTCTCTCTTAGCACTTAAAGCTTAGAATAGGGGAATAAAAAATCCCCACTACACGGTCTCAGATCTGCCACGTATGAACTACAATCACTTAGGGCAAGTGATTTCACGTGCCTTTGCCTCCTCATTTGCAAATGAGGGGCTGCTAATTCACAAGCAATTTTGTTAGCTCAAATTCCCAGAAACGACACAAAAGGCCAAGTACGGAAGCATAAAGGCAGAATAAAGCTAAACTATAATTTCAGTAGATCCTCACTTAACTTCGAGAAAATGGGCTAGACGAAGGAAGGAGCGACGAGGCAACCGCGCCATCATTCCCAGCCTTAAAACGCAACAACCCCTTTCTGCAGCCGGGCTGAACCACAGCGATCACCTACTTTCTTGCTGAGAAACCGTAACAAGAAGATTACTATAATCCAGTTCTGTTTCTGCTGCTTTCGGATCCTCACCGCAGAGGTGCGCCGCTACCACCCACCCCGCGCAGCGCCCAAAACTTGACAGGCAGGAACCGAGGGCATCCCTGTATCTTTCTAACCCGGGTCGAGCTGCAGCGGAGAGAAGCACAGCAGATTATTCGCGAAGAGTCACTCCGGAGCTTTGCAGACGTTAAGGATGACGGAGTCTTGCTTTAAGGAGTTGACAACTTCAAGTTAAGTATGAGCATAAACATTTGGATTGGGATCAAACAGGCAAGAGAGTGAACAAAGGCTCGTAGCATGATGAGTTTAAGCAGGATTAAAATAAATACATGCATAAATAAGGCCACGTACCATCAATTCTGGCGTGAGAACAGGTACCCAGGAGGCTCTCATCTTTTCAATTTACCTGATTAAGATTGGTATACTGCAGACAACATCTAATGAGGAACTAAGAGTAACGGACTTCCAATGCCGAAAGGGCTGATGCAAACAGCAAAAGGGACAATTTTCCCTGTGCTTATGAGGAAGAGGATGAGCAGCAGCAGATGTAAATTACCAACCCGAAACTTTGCTAGGAGGAGAAATCTATGTGAAGCCTCAACAACCCACCGGGAGTCTCAACCACTGAAAGCAACTCGGACAACTATCAGGAAAGCGTTAGGTGGAGTTCGTCCTTGCTTGGAATGGAAAATCTGGACTCTAGAAGCATCTTCCAGCCCTGTAATGCTCTAAAAACTTAAACAGGGATACAGTTTGACCTCCTGGTAATAAAAGAGGGTTTAATGGAAGGGATGAAAAGCAGGAACACTAAACGTGGAAAGAAACGGTAAAAATTCAGGTCACCTGCAATTTCCTTCTTTTGTTGGCCCTGGTACTCTCATCACCGGGATACCTCACATAACCACAGCAAGGTTTAATTTTACTACTATTTATACTGAGTGCCAATATAGCAAGGAATCCACTTATGGCAAATGGAACGAAAATCCTGAATGTCTAATACGTGGCCGGGCTGTATGACACGATAGCACTTTTTAAAAGGACAAGTTCCAATTACTAGAGAGAAGCACTTTCCTGTTTGACTCCATTAAAATAAATTCTGTGCTGGAATACATTGACAAATCAGCGCTACCTTGCAGTTGGTTATTAACTACTTTACTCCACATGAACTATCAGCTCTGTCTTTACCCAGCAAGGACAAGGAGAGAGGTTAGGAAGTAACTAATGGAAAGGGGACAAGGAAAAACCTTTTAAAAAAATAAATCCGTTTTCTCCATGGAATTACGAAGATCTGTTTTTGCTACAACTGCCGCCACCTGCAACTACACAGGGAAGAGCAGTCACTGTTCTTCATGCAATTAAAAAGGCCAGGAATTTTATTGTAATTAATCTCTGCCTAGAATAATTTTGGGGTTATTCACAGAATCCTTGATTGGAAGTGACCTCTGGAGGTCTTCAGTCCAGCCTGGAGAAGGATGACCACCAACGCTAGACCAGGTCAGCTTTTTGTAGCGGAGTCATGGAAACCTCCAAGGATGGAGGTTCCACAATCCTTCGGGATACCCATTCCGACACGGCACTGTATGGTAGCGAGGAGGATTTATTGCCAAGTGACAGCACCCGTTTCATTCCACTGTATAAATCTATAGGTGCTCAGGTTTCAAGCACATTTACATTGTACCTGCTGACTCCATTTTTAATAGTAGTCTTAAATTCCGCGGTGATGTGTTTCTATTAAAACTGCATTCAAATTCTCCCAGGCTGTCTCGCAATTCCATTTTATATTTTTGCCAAAAGCTCATCCTGTACCTCAGAAAGTGGCCAATTTTAGCATTTTCATTCGTTCTTATAATTCACGCGTTATTACCGCTAAAATAGAAAGCCACCATCTCTCCTGCTGAATGCAGTCGTGAGGTATCCAAAATGCCACTCGCTTGTCCTATAAACAACACATTTTTACTGTCGTACGACGTAGGGGATCCCAGCCTGTTTCCATCAACGAAACGGGAGCCGTACAACAAGCTGTAACGCTCCGCCGGGTTTTGCCTTCAGCCTGAAAACAACAGCGTAACAGGAAACAACAGGGTTGCAAAAGTGCAAGGGATTAAATTTTGGCCAGAGACTTGATTACAACGACAGTCGTGGGGATTCATTCCAGCTGTCATTAGCAGATCCTGGTCAGTCCTACTGTACTAACAGTTACAATACTAGCAGTTACACCACCTGTATTTCTAATGTCAGCTTGGGAACCCCGATACCGCGTCGCACAGAGCACACAACTCCTTCCTCCTACTGTTCTTACACTTTTCAGGGAAAAAAAACCCAAGCGTTCATTAAAGTTTTAGCAAACGAAGGCAGTGAGTAAAACGCAGGAGCAGAAGGTGGCCCGTGAAAGGCTGAGGGAGAACACGCAGAGTGAGAGAACGCACAAGAGGTGCGGAAGACTGAAGGCACATAGAATCATAGAATGGTTTGGGTTGGAAGGGACCTTGAAGATTACCCAGTTCCACCCCCCTGCCATGGGCAGGGACACCTCCCACCAGCCCAGGTTGCTCAAAGCCCCATCTAACCTGGCCTTGACCACCTCCAGGGATGGGGCAGCCACAGCTTCTCTGGGCAACCTGGGACAGTGCCTCACCACCCTCACAGTGGAAAAATTTCTTCCTAATATCTCATCAAAATCTACCTTCTTCCAGTTTGAAGCCATTCCCCCTCACCCTATCAAGGGCGGGAAAGAGTTAAAAAATCAGCACGCTGCAGAGAAAAAAATCCTTTTCATATCTTGAAAGAGAGACACTTAGATATCCTTGTGACATCTCATTTCACTCCAGCTACAGTGCTGAGGCCAGCAAAACCTCTCTTCCTTTGCATTTCCTTGCAAATTACATCTGTGCGTTAGACTGAACATAAACAAAACTAAAGGAAGAGATTTCCCCTAGGATCTCTCTATTGGCACCATACAGAGAGCCAAATATAGTGACTTCATCTTCCCAGAAGCACCTAAATCAATTCTAACCGTTCTGTTCTCACCTTGGATAAGAGAGGAAATATGGTCCGGCAAAGCAAGCGTAGGACTGGGAAGGTCACGTTTCCCAAGTTCTCTTCCCAGAGCTGGTGGGAAATGCTGGAGAAGAAGTTATTCCGTCCAGCTCTTGTACAGGCTATGAAAGTGCAAAACATGCCTTATCGACTACACGAAACTCGCAGCAGAGCGGAGAGTTTCATCAAGTGTTTGTAAGGTGCTTTGAGATCCTTCAAAGAGGCATCGCAGATGTTTGAGGCACCGCGCGAGTCCTGAAATAACGCCGCTGTTCCACTCACCTGACTATGACACAGCCAACAGACGCATCGCAGTTTTGGTCTGTTCTGCGATATACCCATATATAATCAAACCAGCAAAAGACCTCAAATATAGTATTTTAAAGGAGTGGGCAGGATTATAATCAAATCAGTGCAGACTGGTCTTTTTGTCCCATACCCGTACTCTAAATGCCAATGCCTTTGGATGTCCAGGACAGCCATTCCGGTAGCGTAGGCATTATCCACGTGGCACAGCACTGTATGGCACACTCAGAAGTAATCCGAGTCTTCTTCACGTAGTATTTTACTACTGACATGTCATTCCCTGGGCAATTCTCATTATCCCTTTGTAACCTGTGTGGAATAGGCAGCTGCTGTTAATCCTTTCTAATCAGGATTCCAGGAGACCAAACCCTTCTCGATTTCCGAGTTTGGGATTTCTTCCTATACCCCACAGACACAAAAGAAACTGAATGGACTATTGGGACATTGAGATTCTGGAGCGTGTCCAGAGAAGGGCAACGAAGCTGGTGAGGGGTCTGGAGGACACGTCTGATGAGGAGCGGCTGAGGGACCTGGGGGTGTTCAGCCTGGAGAAAAAGAGGCTGAAGGAAGACCTTCTTGCTCTCTACAGCTCCCTGAAAGGAGGGTGTAGCGAGGGGGGGGTCAGTCTCTTATCCCAAGTAACAAGCGATAGGACAAGAGGAAATGGCCTCAAGTTGCACCAGGGGAGGTTTAGGATGGATATTAGGAAAAATTTCTCCAGGGAAAGGGTTATCAAGCATTGGAACAGGCTGCCCAGGGCAGTGGTGGAGTCACCATCCCTGGAGGTATCTAAAAGACGTGCAGATGTGGTGCTGAGGGACATGGTTTAGTGGTGGTTTTGGCAGTGTTAGGTTGACGGTTGGACTTGATCATCTTAAAGGTCCCTTTCAACCTAGATGATTCTATGAGAAGTAACAAGTGGGCTTGGCCAGCCAAATTGTGAATCCAAGCAAAGGAATTAAGAAGGGCTCTGAAGGTTTAAGATGCCGAGGTAACCCAATGGGACAAAGGATGCAATAGAAATCATTGGAATTACCCAGAGGAGAGGAAGGAGTTCTGGTAGCAATTCTGAGAGCGAACACAGCGAGCATCACCACTTGGCTTCTGGCAGAAGAAGCTCCGTGTCCTTCGAAATCCGAAAATAACATCTGCCTGTGTAAAACTTCACTTCTATCTCTTTTCTAATAATAAATGTAGAAAGGCATTATCTGTGCGTAAATATAGTGCTTCTAGGAGCATCTGAAACAGATCATTTAAATGGCCAAACCGTCAATCTTTTCCCCTTCCCCTTAGAAAATGCTTCTCCAAAGGAAAACGCACACTTGAAACTCTTCCGCTTCTCCGCTCCGGGAGGGTAATACGCTACAGCTGAGCGGCGCACGAAAATCAAGGCAGAGCTCTGTGCGAGGGCACAGACATTTCCTGTTTTTCAGCACAAGCAGTGGCCGAGGAGCTGCTGAGAAATACCCCGTGTCGCTCTTTAGTCACTTGTTTGTTAAGCGTGCCCTCGTCGTCACTTGGTTCCTTCTCTCGAAGCAGGTGCGAAGAAGCATTCGCAGCGCAGGAAAATGAATCAGAACGTTACGATTTGGAGCAGCGCAGCCCATAAATACCAGCAGAGCCCTCCTGCCTGAAAGCCCGCAGACTGAAAGACAGATGCAGAAAACCAGGACAAACAGCAAGAAGGAGAACTGACATCTGGAATACAACTGCACGGATGTGTAGTCACGTTTTTTTTCTTCTCTCCCATCTATAAAGGTGTGAAGAAAAGAGTTTGTTTGAGGAAAGAAAAGAGTTTGTTTGAGGAAAGGGTTTTATTTTTCAAGGAATATCACCCATGCAGTGTACCTACAGTTCATATGGATCGTGACAGGCTGAGAGAGTTGGGGTTGTTCAGCCTGGAGAAGAGAAGGCTCCGGGGACACGTTGCAGCCTTCCAGTACCTAAAGGGGGACTACAGGAGAACCTTTTTACAAGGGCATGTAGTGATAGGACGAGGGGGAATGGCTTTAAACTGGAAGAGGGGAGATTTAGATTAGATATTAGGGAAAAATTTTTCCACTGTGAGGGTGGTGAGGCACTGGCGCAGGTTGCCCAGAGAAGCTGTGGCTGCCCCATCCCTGGAGGTGTTCAAGGCCAGGTTGGACGGGGCTTGGAGCAACCTGGGCTGGTGGGAGGTGTCCCTGCCCAGGGCAGGGGGGTTGGAACTGGATGATCTTCAAGGTCCCCTTCCAACCAAAACCATTCTACGATCTTATTCTTGTTTTCAAGAGTTCAGCCAGCACAGTCCTGCAACTATAACCAAGCCAGGTACAATCTCCCCGCAGCCGCCTTTCATAAATTTCCGCATTTTTCCTTCATTGCTGCCTTTAGTTTTGGTGCTTCCTTGCACAACCATTCTGATAAGTCAGCTCCGATAATTCAGATTAGTGCCCATCCTCTCCCCCCCCACACCAACCCAACTCTTCCACGCTATGCTTCATAGTAGTACCCCGTTTCCAAACCCAGACCTCAGCACTTAACCAACCGTGCTGCCCGTGTCCTACCTTACCCTTTTACTATCTGCTATGTGTAACATCCTGCCCTTGTTCTGTCCATCATTTTCTCGTAAGCTCTCTGGGGAAGCAATTAGCCCACATGTGAGCGCTATATGACATAATTAACAAATAATAACCACCGAGAAATGTAGGCCAAAAAAGCAAAGTTATCAGAGCAACGTTTCTGCAGAGACTTGTATTGTGCGGTACTCACTTGCAGCGTTGGCTCCCGAGTTCCTGGAGGCACATATTATACTCCGAGCAGCAGAAAAGCAAAGGTGAACATTGTGCTTTAAAGAAGACACAAGCTGTTCTGACTTCATTTGGATTTACAGGCTTTGCTATTTTTCCACACTCATTAACGTTACCGGGGTGAGTATTTACACAGAACACGAGAGTTAATGAATTTCAGAATTCGAGGTATAATTTGGTTCTAAATTAACTTTGGCACCAAGAGCATCAAAGGAAGGAAAGACAGGATGACTGTAACCATGAGCAAGATGCAACACAAACTTCCTAAGTGACATCATTTAGTATGGAAAAAACTGCTTGAGGAGGCATGGACAGAACCTCCGTTTTTGGGTATCCATCCCCACACTCCACAACAGGTAGTAGGGAACGGCAGCAATCGTTGCCGTCCTCACAGGGAAAGCCTAAAAACTCCCTCTTATATTCAAAATATCTCCCATTCCTGAGGTTTCCTACTGCAGGACAGGTATTTCAGCCTCTTGCACACTTGCTAGAAAGCGTACAGTCCTGGGTATCCCTTCAGTGCTGTCTCTATCCCCTTGATACTGAAAAATGGCTGGTAAGTTGCCAAAGCAATTAGACAAAGGTTTCTAATAAGCCTGAAGTAGACTTCCCACTTCATGGGGACCCGGGGAGCTAAGGAAGCATAAAGAAGGATGAAAGAAGAGAAGAAAAGGAGAAAAGATCAGTTTGGAGTGGTTATTGGGATGAAGAAAGATGGCA
>VUYV01000389.1:412585-425508 GCA_008711295.1 Anarhynchus alexandrinus | reverse complement strand
TCCAGTCCAGGCTGAACACCCCCAACTCTCTCAGCCTGTCCTCACAGCAGAGGTGCTCCAGCCCTCGGATCATCTTTGTGGCCTCCTCTGGACCCACTCCAACAGGCCCATGTCCTTCTGATCTTGTCTTGAAACACCAAAATAAGGTGGTCCCTACTGAGAACACGACAGTGAAGAGAACACTTCAGCCACAAAGCAGGTGGAAAACTTGTCATCAAGCAGTTGGCAGTACCTTATGGGCGATCCCTGGAGACTACAAGTGCCAGCATGACCTACGCAGCCTTGTGGCCTGAGCAAGACAGCACGTACGCTGTGACCTGTAACAAAGATGGTGGCCTTTCATGGTCAGTTTGTGAAATCTGCAATCTTTGGCAGAACTTTGGCTCGATCAACTTGCAAAACAACTCATCTGTTTTAACCTATGCAAGCCATCTGAGAAGAGAATAGCTTAGATCAGCATCTACAGTACCAAGGCCTGTTTCAATGTCAACGAAAATCTTAACTACCCAAGTGAAGAAGATGGGTCCTGTGCTTCAGAACCGGCATATGATGTTGAGACAGTTTGTACCATCACAGTCAGAGTCTTATCTCAGCTCTTCTGCTCACAGGCAATCCAGCTCTGATCTCCCAAGCATTAAAGGTGAAAACATTTAGTTTATTTGTGTTTCACATCCGTATCTACCCAGACGGCTCTTGGGTTTACGTTATGTTCCTCCCCTGGGAGTAAAGAGCCTCACTCTCCACCTTCAACCCCCTCCTCGGATTTCACTTCCTTTGGCTTGCTTTTCCATAGCTGACCTTTGTGCTTCTGCTCTGCTTTTCTTGCCTCCCTTCGACTGTTAGTTGGACTCGATGATCTGAAAGGTCCTTTCCATCCTAAATGATTCTACACCTTGCAAACCACAGCCTTCACTGCACATCCTTCTTTGCTGTTTCCCTTCCTCATTCCCTTTTTCCTTTTCTTTTTCTTTTTTTTTTTTTTGTGATGGTTGCTTCTGTAATTTTGACCTGGGTGAGTTTTAAAGACACACATCTTTCATTACACTAAGTATTAGTTTTATGGTAGTGCATAAAGATTTAGCGGTAATGTAAAAACCGACAATGAGAAAATCCCTGCGCTTGTAATTCCAAAAAGATTTCCTAGGATTTTATTATTAACACTTTAGGTAATGCCCTACGGGGAGTGGAGTGCTCTATGGTTGCCCAGTGAACCACACAAAACACAGAACCTGTGCCTCGAGGGACTTGCAGGTTAAAGCTACGAGTGGGTACAAAACAATACAAATAATTGCCAGGTAGGCAATCCCGCAGGCAGCGTGCTTCTTCCGAGCCGGAACGTCTCCTGGCACAGGAGCTTTGAAAAAGGAGTGGGAATGGGATGCTTATCACAGCTTAACAGCAAACTGCTCCAGGAGTACGCAACAAAATGGAGAGAAGACTGAGGAGGAAATGTAAGATTAATGGAAAGACTAATTTGTTCCCAATGTCTCATTCGCTCCTAATACTCCGCTGTCTACAGGTAAGCAAAGGCAAACGGCGCAAACCACAGCTCCTGTCCCCAGTCCCTGGGCCACATCGTGGGAAGCTGTTCCGTTGAGAGGGAAGTGGCACTGGTTGGGGTCTCAAATCCTTAGTGGAAGGCTTGGACTAGTTCACCTAGATGTCCTAAATGTAGCGAAGCAGAGAGAAACCAGATGGCAGAGAGCAGAGAAATTCTTGCTTTACGTTGAGCTCTAAGTGTAAAAAAAGAGGAAAAAAGACCCTTGCCCAACAGCGGCCTAGCATGTACGGAATCCCAGCATGGTCAGGGTTGGAAGGGACCTCTGGAGCTCATGTAGTCCAACCCCCCTGCCAGAACAGGGACACCTCCAGCAGTGGCACAGGACGGCGTCCAGGCGGGTTTGGAATGGCTCCAGAGTGGGAGACTCCCCCACCTCTCTGGGCAGCCTGTGCCAGTGCTCTGCCACCCGCACAGCAGAGAAGTTCCTCCTTGTGTTAAGATGGAACTTCCTATGGTCAAGTTTGTGCCCGTTACCTCTTGTTCTATCACTGGGCACCACAGAAAAAAGACTGTTCCCATCCCCCTGGCACCCTCCCTTTAAGGATTTAGAAGCATTGATAAGATCCCCCCTCAGTCTTCTCTTCTCCAGACTAAAAAGCCCAAAGTCCCTCAGCCTCTCCTTGTAAGAAAGATGCTCCAGTCATTATATCATCATAGTAGCCCTTTGCTGGACCCTCTCCAGCAGTTCCCTGTCCTTCTTGAACTGGGGAGCCCAGAACTGGACACAGTACTCCAGATGTGGAGTACCGCCCTTGAGTACCTTCCTCTCCAGGGCAGAGTAGAGGGGGAGGATGACCTTCCTCAACCTGCTTGCTACGCTTTTCTTGATGCCCCCCAGGATGCCATTGGTCTTCTTGGCCACCAGGGCACATTGCTGGCTCATGGGCATCCTGTTGTCCACCAGGACTCCCAGGTCCCTTTCCACAGAGCTGCTCTCCAGCAGGTCAGCCCCCAACCTGTACTGCTGCATGGGGTTATCCCTCCCCAGATGCAGTACCCTACACTCGCCCTGGTTGAGGCGAGGTTAAGGCCTCTCCGCCCAATTCTCCAGCATGTCCAGGTCACGCTGAATGGTGGCACAGCCTTCTGGTGTGTCAGCCACCCCTCCCCTCCGCAAGAGTGCAGAAGCTTTAAAAGGTATTTTTAACCCCCAGTTATGGTCTAACAATCCACCCTTAAAAGCTGCTTTCTACTCTTGCTTTCCCACTTTTTCAGCCATTCTTCCTACCGCCCCGCTCTCCTGTCATTCCGTGAGCCCTCTGCTAATCCCTTCTGCTGCTGCCCGCGGGAGCTGGGTGGTCCCTGCGTCCTGAGCGGAGCTCCACCAGCGAGTCAGCCAGCCTCAAATCTCAGCGCTGACTCAGCAGCGCCAGCTCAGTTTTATTTCTTCCCTTCATTACCCCACACTTAATGCCCTAAGAAAAGCGGGGGGGTGGAGCCACGGAGGTTTTAAAGAAGTCACTCCGAGCACAGATGAAGGTCACGGCTACTCCAAGACCTGAGCTACTTTTTTTTTTTTTTCATTTCAAAATGAAATGTTGTAGTAACAATTGCAGTGACTCTAAGCAAAGCAGCTTGGCTTCCTGTGGCTTTGCATCTTGCGGCTGGATGACCCCATATCTAATGAAGTGCGAGTTCTGATAGAAGCTGTTCCTGTGGTTACGGCATTCATAACGGCTTTCCTCTGTGTGGATTCTCTGATGTCTAATAATACAGTTGAGCCCAGCTGGGAAAACAATTTGTCTTTGCTTTTTATGCCACCATTTATTTTCACAAAGAGGAGGAACTTAATATTTGTAAGGCTGCTGTCTGCCTATGTAACGTGGTTGGAATCGGTAAGAGAGGACGGAATAATCATACATGCTTAATTGATCTCAAAAAACGGGCTTAAAATGAGGTAGTACTTTGGTAGTTGAAATGATAACAAAAGAAATTCAGTGTAGATAAATATAAAGTAATGCACTTGGGTGAAAAATAACCTAACATTGAATAGTATAAAAATTAGGAAATAAGGACATATTTCAGCAGTCTCCTACTGCTGCTGATAGTTCTGCACATCTAAAAGGTGACGTACATTAGTAGTTGGACAACTTTAAAAGCAGCACACCACACGGACACAGGTTAAAAAGAAAATCCATGTAACGCTGATAAAGAAGTCCAAAGTCCCCCGCAGTAAAGTGAAGCGTGCCAGCGCTGCTCACCATTAATGCCCATTCGTACCACCTTTAAAGCGGTTCCTCAGACGTATCTCCTTCATGAGAACATGGTTTGTGCTGAAAGGCAGGTGTTGATTTAAGATGCAAGTGAGGCTCGGTGAGAAATAGGAAAACAACGATGATAGCATAAACCACCACTAAAGATGATTTAGAGCAACTAACCGGCTCATTTTTGCGCTGAAGCAGACGAGAAGCAGTCACAGAGTCTGTTCCACCACCTCTGCTGCAGAGGAAATCACCTCTGGAAAAGGGGCAATAACATACAAATGGAAGCAGTGATGGTGACGTGCAGATGGCAACCATTAACACCACTATTTTTTGCAGCAATCAACACCTCTTGAAGGAAAAAAAAGAATCCATGCTAAGTCATAGGTGGTAAAGAAGCCAACACATCACTAAAGAGGAGGAATTGTTCAATTATTATTCTGGATATGAGCATTGCAAATGTAGGCACTAACATCCATGTTACAACCTGTTATCAACCGCAGCGTGTCAAAGGGATTAAAAGCTAATGTCGCACCACCATTCCTCGTAAAATCCTGTGCCAGGCCAGGGTCTTCCAATTTCTCGGCTTAAATATCCATACGGTTGCGACATCAGACCAACTTTGTTTGTTCCTAATGAAAGAAGTGATTCACTTCCTTTCAGGGAGCTGCACCGTAAAATGTTGATTAAAGTGCAAACTGCCCCCAAAATTTAAAGCAGAGCGAAAAAAAAGAATACAAAGTGAGGTGTAAAAGAAGATGGGAGTCGAGGGGAAAATCAAAGCAGAGAATTCACCAGGAGGTAGAGATTTTATCAAAGCGATTGGTTCATTAGGCAGAAAATCTGACTGTGCATTAACACCGTACAGCGGTGTTTTTCGTTAGTGAGTTCTTCAGGGCAGACACCTTTGTCTTTATACTTGTAAAACACCAATTAGTATCTTGGGCAGACTACAAACAAATCAACATTAAAACAAAGCAGCGAAATAGAACCATTTGTATATCCTGCTATGCCTGGAGTCACTAGGACAGATTCAACTCTCTGGAGAGGGACCATATTCTCCTCTCCCTAATAGTCTTGCCCGTGTGTGCAGCACGTCTGCAGTAGTTAAAAAGCACAAACTCTGATTTATCTCTGTGCTCCGGTTCAGGAGTTCACCGTAAGATCCCACCCTGGGAATTCTTGTTACACTTTTCGTGTATGTGTATTCAAGATAAGCTTTAAATTAATCTAACTGCAGGAGCAGAGTCCTCTGCAAGCGTCAAAGCCCACCCAGGACCCTGTTAGCCATTGCACAAGCCAGCCCTGTGGCATCGCTGCTTTCCCAATAAGAACCTGAAAGTACCTCTTACACATCCTCTGACGGGAGATGGGCACATCTGGGAGTTTAAAGACTGTGGGAATGGGCTACAGAGAACGGAAGGAGCCAGACCTGGCTCAGTCTTGTCCATAGGGTGGAACTGGGAAGGGTCCATAGCACAAACCATCTCCAGAAGCGCCAAAGGGGGTTTGTCTTGGCGAGACTTTGGAGCAGAGCTTGGGAGGGAATTTATTTACGTGGGTGACCAGTCACCAGGACCCAGGAGGAGAAAGGAGTACCAAACCGTATTAGCAAAGGCATACGCAGTAACTCAAGAGAAGCCAACGCCACAGCAAGCTTCCCTTTCAACCAGCTCTGCCCACACCCAGCTTCTAAACTGGAAAAGCCATTCAAGATTGTTTAAGTCCCTAAAATACGTTCAGAGGAAAGGCCCGACACAGCAAATAATCTGTTGGTTTAGGGTCACGGTAATGGTTAAGATGCCATAATACAGATTCAGAGTCTGAGCCTTCCCCTGATTCACACTAAGGGCTGGCCAGGCTGTACTTGCTGTAACTAGAAAGATGGTAATTTAGACTCACGACTGAAAAAACCTGAAAATACGCCAGCCACATCTCTGCCTGGCATGCCAAAAGCTATTAAAATCCTCACCAAGGCTACAAGTAGGAATGCATGATTTGGGGTTTACAATTCCTAGAGCAACCTTAATGTCAAAGGTCGGAAAAGAACAGCAGCCTTATCTCCGTGTTCTACTCCCCACGGGTAAAGAAATAATAATCTTAAACAGCAGCGACAGAGATGCAGTTTTGAGAGTTGGAAAAGCCTTCCCATGTTTAGTCAAGCACACGACAGACTCTGCAGAGTTTGTGGAGTTCATCTAAGAGAGGCACCCGTTTAGTGGTTTTTTTTTTAAAAAACACATCTGTCAAGACTCATGGGAGCAGAGCTGATCCCTCTTAGAGAAAAGGTGATGGATTTGAACGAGCCCTTAAGGTCCTTTCCAAACTTACCTCCTATGAAAAGAAACCTAATGCACAGAAACACAGAAGAGAGGAATTAATAACTGCATCCTGCGAGTGAAAAATGGTTCCAGATCACCATCACCCTGCATCTCGTTGCCAGACGCTCCGGTGGACAGCAGCTTGGTAACAGGAAAAGGTGAGATTTAGAGATCTCATGAAAGAGTTAAATAGTCAAACAGGTACTATCTGAATTTTGAAAGAATTTGGCCACCGGAGCTACTTCCCTGCAACAGCTACAAGAAGCCGCTGCCAATGTTAACAGCGGAAGGCAGATACTGACAGGTTTTTTTTGCCCAGTCAGATGCTGGTATTGACACTCATTTAGACAAGCCAGTACAAACATGCATAAAAGGACATTTTCTATAGCAACGGCTTCTCAAGTAACTAAGGAATTTACCGACAGTCATGAAATCTCTGGCAGGCGGGTGGAAGGCGGTGGAGTTAGCTTCCCAAATGTCCCGGGGCACGGAAAAGCTGATGCGACTCACGTAACAGCGGTTCCTACCACGCTGCTGAAGCCTGGGCAGTTCTGCGAGATGAGCGACAGCCTCCCCGAGCCGTGCGATACGCAACAGGAACGACTGAAACTTGGTACCGTGGCCTTTCGGCCGGCGGCCAAGCGACGTGGAGGATGGGTGGTAAGTTGCAGTTGCAGGTCAGGCATCTCATGAGAGGACAGATATTTTTGCCGAACCAACAGCTACTTGATTTTTTTTTTCTTTAGGCTGGAAAGCAAACAGCAAGTTTCCTTCCACAAGAGTTTACCGATAATAAAACCCAAAGCAATAAATAGTATCTCTTCTACGGGAAAGCCTCAAACTGCTTTACCAGCGTTAGACCTAAACAGGACCAAACTGCTGTGAATAAGGGAAACCTGCAAAGAAATACAAGTACCAAAAGTCATGAAGGGTGGGTAGAATGACCGTCCACGTTTCTGGCTCTGGATTTTGTGCCCCAGTTCACCATCCAACCTGACGCACTGCAACTCTGCGCTAGCGCAGAGGGGAAAACCGATCTGGAGAGAGGAAGCTGATCTCATTTTGCACAGTCTAGGGGAAGGGTGAGCTGCGCACAAGGTGCGGCGCGTTCCCCCGCAGACTGGGATCTCCACACCCAGGGCGCAGACCAGTTTCCAGTTTTCCTCTCTTGAAGAAGAGGGAATGTGAGCGTAAGCTTGGAGCTGAACTCCCAGCTCGAGCTGCTCTGCTTCTCAGGAGACCGGCATCAACATCCCCGTATTTGGATTTTGAATCCAAGACCGTCAACATTTATGCCTTCAGTCCATCCCTAGTTTGAAGGCAGAAGAAAAACCTTCAGTCTCAACAAATTTAATGTGGTCTCAGATTCACAGCACCTTAGGAAAAGATTTTGCAACTTTCACCAGCACTTGTGCTTTTGTCTTTAAAAGCAGAGCTGAAAAGAATCCGAATCCTGGAGAGCTGATAGCCACGCGAGAAAGACAACGCGAAAGGTTCCAAGATGATTCTTTTTAAATACCAGAAGAGAAGGTCTGGATAGGTAGCTGACAGTCTACTAGAGATGACAGATTAGCCAACTCTGCAGGGTACAATTTGCATCTGATTCACGGGGACTGGAAGAGAACTAGAAAGTTGAGATTATAATGAGATTAATCATTCTACTCTAGGGATCCCATTCATCTCGCTGCTGAAGGGTCCTACAGCCTTTTTACTATCTGAGCTGCATTTAGGAAGCTACGTGGGGTTCGCTGGGACAGAAATGTATCTGATTGGGAGGAGGGAAGAGATAAAAGTTTGCTGGTTTTCCAATCAAAGCCAGCCCGTGTCAAAGTTATGTGACCACAAGCTGAGATTAAGGACTGTAGTAAACCTCAAATTCCAGCCTAGAGCTGAAAAGCTTTGAGATTTAATGCTAATAATTCATACAGCTCTCACGTTTACCAGGAGAGACTGTTAAAAAAATATATATATATTAAAAAAAAAAATAATCAATCAATCTGGAGGAACTGTTCTGCATCCTGAAACAAAGGGAAAGGATGAGATCATACCTATTTCTTCAGCCTCGGTGAGGTCTCAAAGTTAACGTATGAAACAGATGAGGAGACGCACATTAGGGAGGCACGCCAATGTCACAGCAATAAATAAACGTCCAAATAATAAGGCTGCACCTTCAGCTGATGTGGCAGCGTACCCCACTGCTGTCAAACCGCATGAGTCCCAGGATCCTTGGGTGATTGAAGATCTGGCGCCACGCTTACCTGAAGGTAGACTTCAGAGCACAGCCACTATGTAACGCGCCGGGTTGCCAGGCAGGCACTTAATTAGGAGAGAAATACCGTGCGCTTCCAAAGGCTCTTTCCCACTGTGATCTTCTGTGTTGAACTTGGCATTACCGTGGAGCGCTCGGGCTGTTCTACCAATGGGGACACCAAAGCCCAGAAAGCAGTGAAGCGGTTTGCCCCAAACTGGACGGCATCAATGTTTGATGTGGGACTCCCGGTTTTGTTCCTGGATTTCTAGTCCTGGGTTTTGGCCGCGAAGATATATTTCCACACGGGGCCAGAAGAAGAGCTGCAAGCTGGGGCTTCTTGTGCCTATCTCAAAGGCAAAAATTAGGAATGAAATCTAACTATGAAGTGTAACAGAAATGAGCCGGTCTAACGAACGCATAATCGCGTTTGTGTTTTTCCAAGAATTGGTTACTAACCCAGAGGCACAGCACAGGCTCTGGCTAAGATCCTGAGGTCCAGGCACACCGAGGCTCCGGCAGTCCTGGTGGAAGGTTCTCTTTGCTCCAGTTCACATTCCCTTTGACTTAGACCCTTTATTTCTAGGTCACATAAAGACAATACATAAAAGAAATCCTCTGATGTTTGTCTCTAAAGACACTCACTGTCCAAATAACCCCTTCTTTGAGGACAATTTTTGTCTGACCTTTGTTCCAAATCTGATAGCACAACCCTGATTTTTATAAAAGTCTCTTAAAAAAAGCAGCTAAATCTTTCTTTTCTTTTCTTTTTTTGTTTTAAACTTAATTCACCTTCTGGTAGAAGTCTAAACAAACAATTAGGAGTCAAGCTGAATGTATGCCCTTTGGGAAAAAAAAACCCAAAACCACAAAACACTACAGTGTCTACAGAGATGTCTATTGACCCAGCAGTTATCAGAAATGTGTTGGTTTTTTGTTTTGCTGGCACAAAAACAGCTTTCTAAACAGCCAGTGACCCACTTTCACCTAGCTGGCCTCTGAAGTTGAGAGAAGATTCATACCCTCTAGACGTTAGAGGCTCTGTTTGAAGTCACTGCTGTCAGGAGATGGTCAGTTTACGTCTCCTGTCCTAGGACAGGAAAAGGATGCACTCTCAGCTCCATGTGTTGCAGCGAGATAAGCACAAAGATTTCTGTCCTATGCCCTTATCAGCTTTTCCTGCTACTCTCCAGAACAGACACCACCAAGACTGGCAATAAAAATTAAACTTGCTTAAGCAAAAGGGGAAAAAAAAAAAAACCACAACGACGACTCAAGTATTTCTCATAACTGTAATCCAAAAGGTTGAACTTTTGGGGAAAAAAAATCACATTAGGATTTTTTGGGAACACTGAAAACTACCTAAAATCTTCTGTGTCCTCAGTATAAAATGATTTCCTCCTCTGACACACCCAGGATGACTTGCATTTTAAAACATGTCTCACTAGTTAAATAGCAGTTTTCATCACATGAAAGATAGCAATATTCCCCTTGCAAACAAAACCAATTAGCTGGCAAAAGGACATTCCTTGCATATGGAAATTTTCTTGATATATTAAAATTTTTCTTCCATGGTTTTCTTTGCTTTTCATTCTCTCTCTGCCGCTCCCCCCTTCTCTTTACATTACTTCTGTCCTTCCACCTCAGTTTCTTAGTGTGCAGAGGATAGGCTAGACAGAGTCTCCAAGGACCTTGGTTTATCTCCTACTTTTCCATCACCTGCCCACATATGATTTAATTTATGGGTGCTTCAGTCTCCACCCTGTATAAAACTCACGTTACTTCTTGTTAAAACACTGTCATCCTCACGTGTGGATGGACTCAACATCACAGCAGCCAATTGGTCCAATAGAGAGATTTTACAAAGTTAAAGGTTTTTTTTTTTCTAATCTTTTAGAAGATGACATTGTGCTTCCCTAATTCTCCTCAAATACTATTCTGGGTGGTGAGAAGCACCGTCAGGATCCTATATCCATACATATATATGTATGTTGTGTTTTTGGCATGTACCAACACAATCAGCTTCACCTTCCAGGGATGGGGCAAACTGCCTGTGCAGTGCAGGTCCAGGAATCAGAGCCCACCATCTCTGGCTTTACACCCATCGCCCAAGTGATGGCAAGTGGCATTGCCATTCATCGCCCCAACTAGACCCATACACCTCCCAAGTGCCCCTTTAACACATCACCACCACTCAGGAGGCATCCTCAACTAAGGCTTGAACATGCAGGTGATAAATAAACCTTCCAGAGAGAAGCCAAGTCCCCGGTCTCTCTACAAAGCCCCATTTTTACCTACCAAAGTACATAAAACCAAATACCATTTAGCATATACCCAGATACCATTGCCACATGGTATATATATATTTCAGGAACATCAGCAATTGTTCTTATGCTCCTTCCCAACCCTCAATATACATCACTATTAAAATATATGACTGCTGACCATCTATTATTAGTTTTCTGCAAGTACCACATCCCAACCCATTCTTGCCCACAGAAAGGAAATCAAATAGCAAGGTCGTTTTCTACATTTAAACAATTTTATCAAATACCCAACTTTTAATTGCAGCAGCTATTAAATACACATCATAGAAGTCATGGGATGCCATAAAAATGGGGGAGAACTTTATTGATGTGCGAGGTATCACTGAAAGGCAAGCCACAAGAACACCCTCGGGTAGTTCAAGATTCCTCACTTCTGCTACTAATTTCTTGTAGGACAAGGTATTTTGGGTAAAGTTCAGAAAAACAGCCCGGATTCATTTTTAAAAGCACACAAGATCCTCAAACATATTAATTCTCCAGGTGACTTCAAGACCTACCTATGTATCTACACAGAAGAACATCTGGAGATCCAAAATGAACACAAAACACTGAAGCTATAATCCAGGTATTGATTCTTTAGACCAAGAAGGACTTTCCTGTTAGGTAAATAAAGAAGCTGCTAAAATTTTGCTTTTAAAATTAATGCGCTCCTGATACATTTTATGCTTAAACCTGACTCAGTATCCTCATTACAGTGAAGAAAATAATACTTGTACATTCCATGTACTTCCATGGAATACCAAAATTTAGTTTGTTACTCTTACTGCTATTGAGCAGTTTTCAAAAGGAAGACGTTGACATATTAGCAATTCTCTAAGTCACACTGCCATTTCTTTTTAAGTTCTACTACAATAAAGAAAAAATTACTCACTTGAATTCCCTGCAATAATATGAAAATACGGAAAAGACTGATGATGAAACGATCCTTGGGCAAGACAAGAACTATGGCGATGACATGAAAAATGTCAAATATTCCTTCAAAACCAAACTGGAATGAAACAAGTATTTGAAAACTCTTAACGACACGAAACCACCAGCAGCATTACGCAGAGAATTCTGGATAAAACAGCATGTGTGTGTATGTGCATGCGGCCGGGTGTGTTTATCCCCAGATATCAGACAGAACAGGAAAGGAAGAGCTGAAACACTTGTCCAGAAAATCCTCCAAAAGCAAACACAGCCAGGACAAATTTAGAAGCTTTACTTAGCTGTCATATCAAAGGCAGAGTTGACTGTAAAAGCAACCAACCTCTCAAGAATGGCAAAATAAACTTACGCAAGTCTCAGGAGGAAAACACTGATCAGAGACTGGATATTGTTAACTGCTGCTGTTTTGGTGAAGTGAGGTCTTTTTTGACACTACTAAGATAGTCTTGTCAAAGAACAACAAAAATGAAAAGCAAAAAAAAAAAAGGAAAGGAAAAAAAAAGAGACAGACAACAGGCATTTCGGGGGGAATCTGTTTGGCAAAGGCGGGCTTTGAGCGGTGTCTGAAGAAACAGAACTCGGAATGAACTTCCTAAAAACATTTTTTTTTTTTTTGTCTCCTTTGGAAAAGCAGCTTTGAGCCTTTTGCAAATTTCAATAGTCTGATTGGCAACTTGTTCCTTGATCAAAGCAAAAGTCTGAAACACATCTGAAAAAAGAAAAAAAAAAAAATAAATTCATGCTCAATGCAGAAGAAAGTTCCCATTGCAGAAACTAGGCTGCTTGATTATTTTTTTTTAAGAAAAAAAAAGGTTTCCATCAAATAAAATGAGCCAGAAGCGACACATTTTAATAACCTCTGTCTTGAAGACACACCATTTACATAGATCCACACCCATTAACTGGATATGATACCCGTGTACTGAAATCACGGGTTGAATCTGTATGACTTTCTGTACAGCGTAGATTAATTTGCTTACATTACGCAGAAGAGGATTCACCTCAGACTCTGAAAAACATCCGGATCTCTTCTTTTACAGTAACCATAAGCACGAGCTTATGCTCAGAAATTGTGTGTGCTTAGATAGGAGGGTGGCATCCACCCATCTCTGCCAAAAAAAAGAAAAGAAGGAGAAGGGAAGGAGAAGGGAAGGAGAAGGGAAGGAGAAGGGAAGGAGAAGGGAAGGAGAAGGGAAGGAGAAGGGAAGGAGAAGGGAAGGGAAGGAGAAGAGAAGAGAAGAGAAGAGAAGAGAAGAGAAGAGAAGAGAAGAGAAGAGAAGAGAAGAGAAGAGAAGAGAAGAGAAGAGAAGAGAAGAGAAGAGAAGAGAAGAGAAGAGA
>VUYV01000389.1:387347-412502 GCA_008711295.1 Anarhynchus alexandrinus | reverse complement strand
TGGTTAGCAGCGTGCTTTGAAATTGCTGCTGCTTCACCTGGGGAAGTCTACCTTGAGGATTTAGTAAAAGCAATAAAGTATGTGCGTTAACATGATCTATACCATCCAATGGATAAAACTGGCTTCAGAATTCACCCTCAGAGTGCCAAACTCCCGCTGTCTAGATATTCAGAAATTTAAGTGATGTCAAGCAATTTCCCTTGGCTTAAAGTAATGCCAGTAGACAGACACTCTGACGCCAAGAGAGGATGATGGCGAGATAGTACGTCCCTCTCATTTTCACAAGAACTCGAGGGAACTGCTCTCATATCTTTTGCAGAATTAATCAAGATAAGTTAATGTGTGATAACATGTATCCGAAGCGCTGCGAAGGGAAGAAAACCTGAGCAGCTTCTGGCTCTCCAGGATTAACTGTAACAGCTCTCCAAGAAACACAAAGCTTTCCTTTTCTGCCCTGATCCACCCCAAACCAGGGTTCATACTGTAGAGTCAGAAGTGTTGAGGATGAAGGTATAAGGTATGTCACAGGAACGTGACACGATGGAGAAGCATCTTGTAATACAGAGGCGCCGGCATACTATCGATGCTTTTACACCCTGGCACAAGAAGCTTTTACCTGACCTGTAAGTAGTCCTCCCACTGTTACTCTTAAAATACTCCACAGTTATAATAGATAAATGGTTTCTGCATACGCAAGTGTAGACATTTTGAGGTATTTCAGAGGTCTCAACTATATTTTATTGCTAGATTACAAATGTGAGGTGTTTTAAATAACATTCTAAAGTCAGAAACTATTGGAACACTTCACTTGTAGGGAAAGTAAGAAACTGGATGGAAAAAGGTTTTGGTTGCAACCATCTAAATTGAAGTACCGAGGGACCACTGTCTGCGCACACACACACACGCACTTTTCTCTCTGTAACCCAAGCGCCCCAAGCGAGTTATCGCCTTCCCAACCCACCTCGCCTTTCGGATGATATTCCTTTTTATCCTTCTAAAAAGCTCTTTTCATAAAAACAGAAAGAAAAGACGAGCTCGACCCCTTCCTTGCTCTGTACCCAAGAAGTCAGCGTGCTGGTGTGCGAGCCACTAGAAGGTGGGCCGATTGCAAAACCCCCCGTACGGGATCCGTTCACGCTCGGCTGACGGGGACGAGTCACCGCACGCAGGCAGACACGGGCAAGAACCAATTCCCCACAGCAGTCAGTACCTAATTAAAAAGCTAACTGAAACAGTAAAATGAGGGTTTTGTAAGATAATATGGTTTTGCTTACTTCAATCTAAACTACTTCGGTGCCTCTCTCGCCTCCAGCTGCCAAACACTCGGAGGCAGTGAGATAGTCTGCGGGATGTTTCTCTCAAAGGGGCGATGGTCCTTTGATGAAGAGCTTGAGAAGCACTGCCTTCCCCAGCGTAACACAGCAATTAACACAGTTCTCAAGCAGCTATCAGTAGCTAAAGACTCTAGTACCCGCGTAGCTTTATTCATCGCAAATGAGGCACTTTGCAGATGCAAGAAGTCTTCCAGCCACGGGACGGTAACGAACGCACCAGGAATCGCACGCTAGCGAGCGCCGAGTGCTTTGAAGTGTTCACAGGGAATTCCCAAGGAGCGCAATGAATTAGAGCTAATTAATAACCCACGCTAGCAAGACGTGGACCGTCTGTATGTTTGCGCTCAGGATCACTTCTAGGCACATACAGGCACAGACGCGGCGGTAGGCAAACGCCAGGCATGTGTACATTACACACGAGAACGTGGCGTATAAAGACTTAGATAGCCAAAGGCGTCTAAAAATACCACCCAGTATTTTTACCGAAAACACCATTTGAACGGCAAGCTCTTCTGCTCCATTTTCTCACCTGCACCGTTCACAAGGTGACATATATAAGCAGCATCCCTGATGGCACGGATTAATAGAGCGACTTCAGAGGATGAGTTTCGAGCCAGGTATTTATATCAGCTCCCATTGTGAGCGAGCTGACTCTACTTACATAAGAAACGCTAACCCAAAAAAGGCAGAAGTGTCAACGCATCAAAAATGAAATCAAACAGGAAAGAAATTCCAAATTTGTCTGTTTTGTATGCAGACAGGTTGGGTATGGAATAGCCTTCTAACTGAAAGGCGATTTGACCAGTGTATTTCCCTGAGGAATAATTTGCCCCTCTAATAAAACAATAACTTCTCACCGTGCAGCCACAAATAAGATCACCTGAAATAATGCGTATTTCTCTAATCCAGGAATATATGGAAGGATGAAAAATACATTCCTATGTATAACCAATGAACAGCAAAGCAGCAAGGCTGACATCAAAAACTCTCTTCTTTAATACTTCAGAGTTGTTCTTGTCAGAGACTAATAGCAAAAAACAAAAATTTTTCAGCTCAGGTGCGGGAACCTGATTTTCGAAACCTCTATTACACAGGGAGACAACTTTCAGAGCTAAACACTAAACAGTCACAGAAGTCTGTGGGCGCTGGAAGGATTACTGTAACCCAGATCCACCAGAATATTTAGGTATCTGATTCTTTCAGCACTTTTGTGCTTTTGCATTCTGATACCATTTTAACTCCGTCGCCGCGTGTTCAGTTTTACACAGGACCTCCCCTCGGACAGTGAGAAGGACAGACTTCTTCAGAGACGAATCAGAGGTTCACGGTGAAGGAAGCAGCACTCTACAGGACCACATCTCACCCAGTGCAAAATGCGCAGAGCCAAATGAACACAAGTTTTGGGGTTAAACGAGCCGAATGCAGACCTGAGAAATTAAATTCTACTTTGGCCTTGACCGCAGAGCACGCTGATGTGAAGTCATGCCCTTAAATTCTCTTTCTCTTTTTGTAAGCGCCCATCCAAAACCTCAATCTGAGAGCTTTCCTTAAGTCAAGAGTAGCAGTACTGTGAATATATGCAACTCTATGGTTTGAAGCAATACGAAAGCAGTTTTGAAGCAATTTGAGGGTGGTGAGGCACTGGCCCAGGTTGCCCAGAGAGGTTGTTGAGGCCCCATCCCTGGAGGTGTTCAAGGCCAGGCTGGACGTGGCCTTGGGCAACCTGGTGTGGTGGGAGGTGTCCCTGCCTATGGCAGGGGGGTTGGAACTCGATGACCTTCAAGGTCCTTTCCAACCTAAACCATTCTATGATTCGATGATCTTCAAGGTCTCTTCCAACCTAAACCATTCTAGGATTCTATGAAAACACAAAACGCTGAGGTCTCAGGTACCTCAAGCTGCAAACCTAAAATCAGTAGATGTCTGTACTGCATCATGCAAAATGGGGCAGCTGCACCCAAATTACTTCCTAAGAAAAGATCCTGATTTGTGCTAGTTTCCTAAAACAGGCCAGGGCATCGTACGCAACTGTCATTTGGCCAGGGACTGAGCTTCCAGTTTAATAGCACGGACAACTGGAGGCCAGTGAACAGGTTGGTAACTCAGCCTTTTAAGCTTACCACTAAAAAATACAGTTTTTGAGCTTCCTTGCCCATCAAAAGGTTGGGATTGTACCCTCTCCATCTCACAGCAACACTGTGAGGACTGGGAAAGCTGAGGGGGAATTCTCCTTGCTTCAGATTTTGACTTATCCTACTTCAGGATATAACAAACTGTCCTCTGCAAGTACCCAATCTCTTTCCCCATACCACAGAGGAAACGTTGAAAAGAAAAGATGTAGATATTACTGTAACAAACAACGTAGAAAGCCAGCAAGAATATTCATAATTCCGTCTTCTGAGCAGCATTTGAATTGTATGTAGTAAATAAAGACCAAGGCCTAAATGAAAACAAACCACCAAATAGTTCTTCATTATGTGAGTGCTATTTCCAGAGAAATGAATAGTAGATAATTATGTAATTAACAATTATGATTGTCTAAATAATCTTACTGTAGAGTTGGAGGGAGCCAAGTTACACGATCAATCTCAGATTCAAAATTTCAAGTTTTTCGGTACTTACACAAATTAGTATTTTAATTTGGTTCAGTGTGATATATTCTGTGTTGAGAAATGGTACTACACAGTGCAGAAAAAGGACGAAAGAAACATTAAACTAACTGTAAAAGAAGCGCACTACATAAAAGCCTTCAGGAGATGCCGTCCCATGCAGGCTACAGGCACAGCCAACCCCCGTCCACGCTCAGCAGCCAGCCCCGGCTCCGGCTGCCAGAACGCAATCCCAACCTTACGTAAGCGCAAGCATGACATTCGGTTGACAGCTCAGACATTCCTTGTGTGACATTCACACGTGTCCTATGGAGAGGGGGGAAAAAAAAAAACCAATCCCAAAATTGATGGATTTTTTTAATGTACTGTAAAGACAGCCTAATGAAATAGGCGCGAACTTCTTAAAGACATTAGAGAATCTTCTGTCAAAACTTTGCCATAAAAACCCAAGAGCAACATCCTCTCTCCCAAAGAAATAATTTTAAAACACAGCGCTTACCAGACCAGGCAGTAATTGTGAAACCTTTTAGAACTTTGAGTACAACCAAAACTCAAATGTGTGCTTCATTAAAAACTAATTGAAAAAAAAAAAAAAATTATGTTGGACTGTTTTGACTCTTTCCACTGTAAAGCTCATTTATTGCAAATACACAATCTAAGTGTGCTCTGTTAAATATCACTACAAACACTGTAGCCCGCACTGAAATTTAGGAAGCCACTCTATATATTAAAGCAGTAATGGTTTTTACAAGGAAATATTTCATTGTTTGCCTTATGAACGGATTCCTTTTGTCGAATACTCCTTCAAGAATCTTCTGAAGACAGTGGAATTTTTAGTCTTGTGGTTTCCTCTTCAGAACGGACAAACCCCAACTCTTCTTTCAAATAAAGCCACTCTTCCTCCAGGCGATGACATTACCTCGGAACCATCCAGACAGGTGCCGAAATCACTGTTGCGGGGCTTGCAAAACAGCAAGTCCCATCCCACTCAGTGAAAACCTGTCTGCAGCCTGTTGGACTCCTCGGAGCAACTGGATGCTCCGATAGTTTTGGCAATCCACGTTCCCATTTTGGCCGGGGTTAGCCAGAACAAGATTAGACCGCATTCCTGTTCGACTCCGGCCGTGGGGATCTACCGCTTGTGTAACCTCAGGTACAAAGGCAGAAGTTTATCGCCGCGTCTGAATGCGGTCAGCTCGCTTTGCAAAGCCACCCGCAGCGAGAAGAGCAGCTCAACGAGCGGATCTCCACCGAAGAGAGAGTTCAAGGTCGCTGGCTTGATACTCAATAGCTTTCCTTAGGCTCAGGCAAACATTTTAGAGATGATTTCCGCTATCCAAGCGGTTAAGTCTCTACTGCAGCAGGGAAACTCCCAGCTGTCAGAAGGAAGCTGCTGCAAAGCAAGGTCTTTATTGCGATAAGATCCTGGCGATGGAATTCATCCATCCGGGAAAATGCAACTGGCTGCAGTCGCAAGAAAACCACTCGCACCTTCAGAGCTCAGTGTTTTGTTCACACATCACCAGGTAAAACAGGAGAGCAAGTTGTTCCTTTTCATTTAATGAGAAAGAAGAATTAAAACTATATTAAAATCCTTTAAAAGTGGCCAAGAATGGTTTCAACAAGAGTTAGGGCGAGCCCTCCAACTTTTGGGAGTTGATCTGCCCTCCAACCAGAGGACAGGTGCCGGGGAGGTATCAGACCTCGTAAGCTCTTCAATAAAAAATTAACCAATAATATTAGAACAAGATACAGCAAACCCTATTCATGCTTTTAAACGTGCCTTTTTCTTATGTATTTGAAAGCCGACTGAAGAGCCTGGGTCCTTCCCAGCCGGTTTTAGGGTGGGGGTACAGTCTACAGCGCTATACAGCGCCAACCTTTCTCTCAAGCGATTTTAAAAAAGAAAATGGAAATGGTACTTTGGTTCCGGTTAAAGCTAGAACCACCACCTTTCCAAACAATTACTTTAGCGAGGCTTTTCTCGGTTTAGAAGCCACAGCGCGGTGTCACAGGCTCGGAATCAGTCTCGCAGCTATATCCTCTCAAACGCTTCCCGTTCAGGGCAGCCTCGGGGAGCTGAGGCAATTCAACCAGCGTGCCTCAGTTTCCCCTGAGTGGATACACCTAGCAAACGTATTACCTGGATATTAAAGAGTTAATTAGGTAGTTCTTTGCGCATCACAGCTTCACTCTTTCAGCAGGTCTCCAGTAACGCCTAATTAACAAATCTCTGATGAGCTGTTTCTTAGAGAGCTCAGCATCGGTGCTCCACGCAAATCGGTGCTCCACTCAACTCGTCTTTAACACGCCAGCGTGCAGCCACGAAGCCCCCGCTGCCCCTCGGGGAGGGTATACCGTCATTCTTCTGGCTGGCATTAAGCTGTCATTCATGTCCCCCTCCCTCCCCCAATTAAAAAAAAAAAAAAGTTTATTTACTAAACTTTGGAGCATTTGGTACAAAGCAAAAAAAAACAGCAAGCTACATCAAAGCCTCCCCATTATCACTCCCTAGTGAACTGTGAAAATATAAATTCAAAGCTGACAAGCTAGTTAGACTTTTAACTAAAATCTGAGCGCAATTAACTTTAACCGTGCCACTCCGCTACTGTGCTTCTGGCACCAACTTTGAGAAGTGGCCCAAATTCTTCTGAGGAACAGAAAGACCATTTATCTACTATATTTATTCAGGGCAAACCTTCTCCTTCGTGTCAAGCAGGGAATGTAGCGTTGCTGACTGTGACTGGCAGTGATAAAGGAGCTGGTATGATTTTTCAAATAAGCAGCATGTCCCGCTTTCCCAAATGTTAAGAGAAAAGTGAATAATATGCTCTCCTAAATAAGAACTGGGTACCGATTCAGAGATGCACTCTGGGGAAAAGGTGCCTATAAATTACTGGACATATAAAGAAGGCTTTCTGCTTGCATCCCCTACAGAAAGCTATTTTTTTTCTGCAGAAGTTGATTAAGGAAAGTGATTCAGAAAGAGGGAGAGAAGTATCATTTGTCTCTGGTGAAGTTAGGAAATGGCATTAGTTTACAGAATAATGTGTATATAAGTGGTCCCTTCCAAAGTTCCTTGAGGTCCTGTGCACATTCCGTGTGCTAAACCATTGTAAGACAAAACCCGTCACAAATGTAACACCCTACCTAAGCATCCATATGGAAAGGAAAACAATACAAAGCTTTTATATATTTGCAATATATGTATATAAACCAACAGCTTTGTACCCAAAGCTCCAACCACTCCAAATATTTATATTTAGTGGAAGCTTTAAATCTGGAGGCCAAAATCATCATATTCAATGGAGAGAGGTGACCCTCAAATGCACAGGTCATACCTTAAGTGGGTTAAATGGCCCTTCACCGGTGCTTTTCTCTTCCCCTGCTTCTTACATGTTACATCACTATATTTAACCTCTCAGCTAGGATTAATCTCCCTCTACTTTAGGCATCTAGCTTAACTCTGAAACAATTGGCGAATATTGTCTTGACTCCATCATTATCAGCAAATCCCCACAGCCACAAGATATCCTGAAGGACAAAAACAAGCAAGCTGAGTGGGTACCTCTTGCATGACACCCTTAAGATGATTGTGTGTCAGGGCCCTTAAGTGGTATTAAACCCCATGACTCTCCCTTGAAAGCAATCTCATGTTTTCTTTTCAAGGACTTCAGAGCTGGGAAGAGAGAGAATTCTCCTGCCAGCCTGACAATACAGGTTCCAGAAAATTGGTTACTAATTAGGATAAAAGGAGGTTTTGCAGCTTTCAGTTCAAAACTTTTAACCATAAAAATAAAACCTTCTTGGAAAAATAAGTACAAGAAGTACTTTACAGATGTCATGGCAAAATGCTAATATTTTGTTGCCCGACATCAACTTGAGATAATTTTTCCCAGCTACCAACCTTGCAAGCTTCCTCGGGGAGTGCTACCAGTTCCCGTCCCTTCAGCCATCCTTGCCATGTCCCCGTCCTCTTTCTTTCAAGAATACCACCGGTATTTTTTGACTTTGCCCCGCGCTAGTCCGAGGGCTCTGACAGAGAAACGCTGGCAAATCTCACTGCGGCAGCTGAAGATGTCAGCAAACCCAGCTCTGCACATCTCTCTGCTGAAGGTTACAGCCATCCCTATACAGCAAAATCAGCACCGAAGAACATTTGGCCTGTAAATCAGTTGATCTAGTGGAAAGCCACCTCGCTGATATGTTAAGCTACGAAACCACACCGTATACCAGTGGCTGAGGCAGATGTATGTTGGTTTTCTTCAGCTGAGGGCAGCAGGGCGGGTTCCTGGGAACAGAAACATCTTACATCCCCATAAATTTACCCAAGCTCTTCTGTGCTCAGGTAAAGACCATTTTTTTCCACTAATACTTATAGCAAAGAATGAAGCTACTAAATGAACCTAATTATTTGATTTGAACAGTATCTGCAATAGCCCTTTAAGGCTTTAGGTATCATCAAGCCTGTGGAGGTGCCAGACTTTGGGGTACAGAAGGTATCTGGGACCAGAGAGGCTCTACAAACCACGTAGCGAGTTCTGCCATCCAGGGACCGCTCGGGGGTTAAAGCAGAGGGGCAGCATCGCCGCTAGGCTGGAAGATTCCCAGAAAGCAAGCATAAGCCAGGACTGGGCACGAAGCCCTTTATTGTTATCAGTGTTTTTGTAAAATCAGTTGCCAGGAGTGAAAAACCTCTGTTTTCTAGTAGCAAGTGTTAAAATCAGAACACGGAGACTTTTGTTGCTGAAGAGCAAGGGCTACGCCGACGGGCGTCTCTTGGAGACACCCATTCCCCTACGACAAGGGAGGAAAAAGGAACAGGCCATATTTTGTGCCTTTGGATGCGATCCATCGCAGTTGCTACACACAGCATTCCTTTGCCATTTGGTAACCGAGAAACACTGGGCTTATTAAAACGGGGAAAAAAAAACCCACCATCCCAACCAACCAACCAACCCTGGAGCGCTCTGGTTGGTAAGCACTGGTCAGAGGAGGTCTGCTGGAATGAATGGATGTCAGAGAACCAGCAGCCCAAGTGATACATTAAGTACTAGCTGTCAAAAACAAGGGCTGCTACTTCACTTGACCAGAAGCAACCATTTATACAAACACTCCTGCAGGTAGATACTTCTTCACTTCTTGCTTGACCTCAACTTTCCAAGATTTACAAATCTGCAGGGGCACATACCCTCGACCCTCAGACGCGCACGTAACTTGGTGCTCCGGAGCACACTCCCTCCTCCCACCCACGTTTTATGTGAACAGCCTTGCTTTTGCAGAGATTTCAGGAAAGCCAGGGACAGTCACGCTTCACCAGTCTCTGAAAGTTTAATTAAGTTACAATGTCCTAAAACCACAATATCGCTTTTATAAGCACCCCTGGCTGTAAAGTTCAAAAGGTAAATAGGTAAGCACATACAGTACACTTCAAACAGCTCTTCCAGTTCTCCAGAAACAACCATGAGGAATTATAGAATGGTTTGGATTGGAAGGGACCTTGAAGATCATTGAGTTCCAACCCCCTGCCGTGGGCGAGTACACCTCCCACGAGACCACGTTGCTCAAAGCCCCATCCAAACTGGCCTTGAACGCTTCCAGGGATGGGGCAGCCACAGCTTCTCTGGGCAACCTGCGCCAGGGGCTCACCACCCTCAAAGTGAAAAATTTCTTCCTAATATCTATTCTAAACCTGCCCTCTTCCAGTTTGAAGCCATTCCCCCTCATCCTATCACTACATGCCCTTGTAAAAAGTCCCTCTCCAGCTTTCTTGTAGGTGCCCTTCAGATACTGGAAGGGGCTATACGGTCTCCCCGGAGCCTTCTCTTCTCCAGGCTGAACACCCCCAACTCTCTCAGCCTGTCCTCATAGGAGAGGTGCTCCAGCCCTCGGATCATCTTCGTCCTATCACTACCCGCCCTTGTAAAAAGTCCCTCTCCAGGAGAAACTGAACACGTATGATACACTTTGCACTTAAAGATTCTCACTTATCACCTAAATATTTCAATGCACTTCATGAAGAACTACACTCTTAACGCAAATTAGGCTAATACCACCTACATGGGGTATGTGAATCATCCCCAGGTTTAGCGATTGTGAAATTAGGATGCAGAGGAGTAACCTGACCCAAGGCTGCACAGCGTGTGAGATGGACGGTGGTGGAAGCGAACCAAAGAGCCCCGACCGCAGGTTCGCTGTGCCTCACCTCAGCCACATTCCCGGGATCCACTGCCAGGTGATGTCCTCTACAGACAAATCACACGCTCAAATCCAAAGGGGCTGGGGGAGAGGAGTTTAAAAGCAGAGATTAATAGAAGGCTTAACGAGGCATAAGTTAAAATAGGGACATTTTGCCATCTAACTTCTCAGCGTGCAAGTTCCAACAGAAAACTTCCTCTTCCACTCGCTTGCTGACGTGTAAGATTACACAATTTTCTCTCATCACCTCGAAGTTTGGCCCAGTGTTCTCCCTGCTTTTAAGATGAAATGTAAATGAATGCCTAAGCTCTCAGCATTAGCGCAGTCACAGATATTAAGAGGCTGAAATTAGGTCACTTCGGCCAACCCCGAATCGCTCCCCACAGAACGTTCATTCTTCAATTCAGGAGGAGAAACGTTTTTAGGTAGAAGCAAGCTTGAGCACTGGATAACGCGACAGTCATGTGTTTCATTATATCACTGCCCCAGATTCAAGCTGAGTAGCACCGAAAGGTTTATATAAGCAGACTATTATGGTGGTCTTCATGAAACAATTTGAGTTTTGAACGGATGCCATTACTGGACAGATTGAGAACATAGAAAAGGAAGATATTTAGAAAACTTAATAACCCACTGGGCTAAATGTGTTGGTTACTGATTAAAGACCTGATACTGGGACGAGCCGAGCCAGGCGAGTAAATAAAGATTTGAAGCTCTAAGATAATTTGAGAATTGTTGGAGGAAATAGCTTTTGCCCAAATGGGACAGCAGTGGCACAGGAGAGTTAGTAGCCCCCGATACGCCGTGCATCGAAACAGAATTCAAGAAGTCATCTTTGCTGCTTGCTACGACACTTTTCACACCAAACATCATAGTGTCTTAATGCATTAGTAGTTGCAGAGAAATTCCACATCTACCGCTATCCAGAGGACTTTACAGTTATTTTACTGAATATCAGGTAAACCCAGGCAGTGCTCCAGGCACCCTGGAGTGGTTGGTACAGGCTGAGGTGCTTTTTGAATACAGTTAAGAGTTAAAGGAGTAGATGAGAGGTGGGGAAGCTCAACAAAACACTCCTGCTTAATTACTTACACTGTTCCCCTTTTTCTCCAAGAAATATATGAACCATATGCATATTAATGAGACATCAAACAAATATATATACACAAAGGGTTACCTGAAATAATAAATAACTAAAATTGGATGATTTTTCCCCCTCATCTAAGATTTTTACTCCATCATGAGATATAGTGGTCTAATGAATAGTAATAAAAAAGCACCTGCAAGCTTGCACTTGACCGCAACAAGATATTTGCAGTAATTCCTGTTTCTCTAACTGCAAATATTCATTGCAAAACATACAAGTTGACTATTTGAAATGAAAATAATTGGGTTTTAGAAATTAAAAAAAAAAAAGATCGTGTTTTCTGTGAACTAGAAAGCATTTCCTAATTAGCATTAGCCTTTGACTAACTCTCTGTACTACAGTAACTTTTTTCCACTCCCAAGCTTACAGAAATTTCTGTGTAAAGAAGTATTGAGAATAAATAATTTTCTTTCAAGTATTGAAGTACTGAGTGACATTTAAATTCTTCAATATTCTGGAAAACAGGATTTCAGGGCAGACAATATTTTTGATCTTCTCTTCATTTGTTAAAAAACAACCTGTGACACAGGTGACACAGGATCTAGTTAGCCTGAGCTGGGTTCGATTCTCCTGCTGTCAACAACATGTCCCAGCACTTGGAAGAAATCAGCTCATGGCAAGAACAGAGCAGATTTAAAATAAACCCCAGCAGAACAGAAACAATAAGAAAGAACTAAATGATTAGAACTCTTCAGCCCTGTGGATAGATACACTTCTCACTCTCTGTCCCCTCTACTATCCCTGGTCAAATCAACCCTGGTCTTGTCCTTTTTGGAGGACCTTAAAGTTCAGCGTGAGGGCCGCGCAACAGAGTATTGGTGCTTAACATCAGCTGAGGTGACACCAAAACAGCCTTGGTGAACCTGGATCCTGAGGGACACGAGCATTTTTTTACCGGCAGGTTAAAACTCATCTCTGCAGAACCTTCTGGAGGTCCATCGCAGACTGTGCAACAAATTTCCACAGAAACTAATTATCATAAACAGCATCATCTTCTGCTCCAAAGCCAGAGCACACTTCAACTTGTCTTCACCAATACCCACTGGGTTCGTATTACCGAGAGTCTGCCAAATCAAAACACTTGAATGCACAACCAATTTTCCCCAAGGAGAGAAAGAACAAACTACGCACAACGGACAGACGTCACATCCCTTAATCCAGTGCAGGGAAGAGTTCAGACACTGTTACGTGCACGGAAACTTCAGAATCTGTACAGTACAGTACCCAAACGCTTTCCAACTCAGCAAAACTCAGGTTTGCTTGAGCTCCCTTGTTCTGTTGCTCTCTTCAGCTGTGAGACACTTGCTTTCTTGCTATCTCCTCTCAACAACAGACAATCTGGCCTAGCAATCAAAATTGGACAATATTCATCCTTAACACCAAATCCGAGGTCTTTCCACAAAAGCATTCTGCGATGGAGAAGAGCAAGCCATCATCATCAAGACGCTGGCAACCGACGTATCATTTTAAAGATGACGCTAAAGCAAATAGAGCACGGAAGGTTCCTACTATCCCACCGTATGATCATCTTCTCCATCATAATCTCCCTTTTTTCTTAACGGAGGGATACGTGTAGTTATTAGGAAATGGTCATATTAGTGACATTAGTCAGCAGGTCACACTTGCTTATATATATATATATATATATATGGCAAGAACACAACTATTCAAAGGAAACACACTGGGATTGACGGTAGTTTGCAGAGTGAGGCTGCAGATGTAGGGAAAACACAGACAATGGATTTCTTGACCTCGTCCTATTACTCTGACAAAACTCAAATAAGCCCAAATTAACTTCGAATTGCCAAAATTTTTAAACCTGTCAGGTAGCTGAAGTGAGGTCAGAGAGAGGAGGGAGTACCTCATACATTCTCAAGGTTACTCTGATGGGGAGTTTACCATTAAGTCACACTCCAGCATCAGATATTTCTCCTGATAGGAGAGGGAAAAAAAGGCAAATGCTCACAGCTGAAGAAAGAACAATTCAGTAGAGAAGTCGAAATACTGGCTTGGAAGTGGAAAAGCTCGTTTCTTTCATTTTACACGCTCTCTCAGGCTGAATCATTTATTTTGCTCCAACTTCTGGTTTGCTTAACCCATCTGAACCAACTAGCAATTTCATAATCAGTTTGATGAGCCAAAATCAGAAGACACCCTTGGAGAAAGGTTAGACACCCTTTAATAGCTAAAAGTCAGCAAAAATGAGACTGTGCTATGAACATCCAGTCCTTCTGGAGGCTGAGTGGATCTGGCAGCTGCCTTTTTTAGAGGGTAATAAAATGTATTCTATTCCTCGATTTCTGCTGTTTTCCTCTCATTCCCCCAGCAGTATTATTCCCACGAGGTACCAACCCCAAATGCCATCTCACACCACTCCTACTCCTTGTCCACAGAGGAATAAGCTCCTTTGTGCAAAGGACCATCCCCGTGGCTCTGCGCTAGCCCAGCCGAAGGGAAGAGCACGCAGCGTACGCTCGCGCCAGGGAAAGCGGGGCAGGTAGCAGCCTGCGAGATCAACTCCTTGTCAAGAACTTGCCCACCTGGCTTTAAAATCAACAGGAAGCCACCTGCTCCGTTCACACTTCCATACACAAATCCTGTTATGATGGGATCAAAAAAAAAAACCAACGTACTTCTCCTTGTTTTGAACTACTGCACTGGAATGTTATTTATTTTATTTTTTTTTTTTAAGCAAGCTCTTTGATCACACAAATATTTTTAAAAGGAAAAACAAAGCAAAGCTGTCCTATAAAAGCGCAGCCCCATGACAAGGGGTGTTTGGGAGGAAAGGATTACACATGACAAAAATAAGGTTAACTTAATTCTCCGGTACCCAAGCCCATATTCTTAGGTACTGGCGTGATAATTTCTCACAGTATACACAGAGTTAAAGAAGAAAAAAAAAGCAAAAAAGCACAATTAAGATTTGTTTTAAGCAGCTATGCCAAACATTATTGTTTTATGGTTCCTTACATGGTTACACTGCTTTAACACGATGTACGCGCCCCACATATAAGAGCGGTTCTGGATCACATTTTCATGCAATTTCATTTAGAGCCGGATTTCCTCCCGCCCTTTTTTTTAAACTCTCGGTGAAGAATCCCACTGGGGAACCATCTTTTCAGGATAAGGTGTTACACAGTATACAGATGACAAAATTCAGCATATATAGATGCCAAAAGCCAGAACTAACTGAATCAGATAAGATGAAGTTTTTTACCAACACAGACCTGCATCTTACTTCATATATTTTCCCCAATGATTTCATTAGACCCATTTACGGATGTCAGCTTTGCTCGTGCAGTGCCTGAGGACAAGATGCAACCCGCTGAAAAGTCTCAGGATTTAAATGACAAAAAACTATCAGCTGTTCTGATTAGAGACCCACTCAACCACAATACATAGCCATGACTATGATTTCTGCCTCCCCCCCCTTCTTTAAACCTGAGCAGCTTTTTGTGCAATTCAAAAAACAGAACTACAACTGTAACGAAATTTGGTTTGGGCTTTTCCTCTTGAAAATGTTCACAACCTAAAAACTCCCACAATGCAAAAAGCAAGGGCAGCAAAAATCCACCTCCAAAAACGCAGCGCAGGCTTTCACACAAAGTACAGTTAAAAAACGACTAGGTTTTCTTGATATATGAATTTGTGGGTAAACCATTTATCAATGACCTGTTTACCTGTGCAGCAGAGTCCCTCAAGCCGAGCGCCATGTCATTCCCCTTTGACTGATTAATTAGCCAATCAAGGGATATTTTTCACTGTGAGGCACGATGGTTTATTCCAGCTAATGCACGGTCTCTAATGGTAACGCATTAAAGCCAACTCGGCTCTTTAAGCCTATCGAAATGACCAAAAGGGAAGGAGAGAAGATAAATCAAAAGAGCTTCCCCCAGTTTTGTTTCTGTTCCTAACAACCCCCCCAAGGAACTAACGCTAGAGGCAAGACTCTTCTCCAATGAAGAGAGAAGAAACAGCACCATTTCTTCCAGATTGGGAGACATCTCCTCCTCTCCCTCTCTGCTGATATCCGAACGGCAATAATTTATCCTCGGTTGATTAACAAGGTGCTTATAGAATAGGCAACAAAACATCAATACTTCGCTCTTCCTCCTTTTATCAAAAGCACTATTAGGACACCATGCTGGGCACAGTGGTCTTTACCGGTGCTCCTGGAACAATCTCATCTGCGTGGAAAAGTATTAAAAATACGGCGCAAATTAAGACCTTGAGCCTAATTCGTTGTTTTTCTGACTTGCTATAAACGCTGTTACGAGTTCCCAGCTCATAGCAACAGGGTTTTACATCCACTTTACGCCAGTCTGTGCTGCCAGAAGATTTGCTCTGCCTGTACTACCCGTGTACACTGAAGGTGCATTCAGCCCTTCAGCTGTATGGTCACGCTGTCCTCATTGTCAGTTTGTGTCACCAACCTGTCCTGGTTTCCCCCTCAAGCATGGGCAAAGACCTTGTACTGCTAACTGCTGGTGGAATCTGGTTTTGGGGCTGCTTTTACACTCTTCTTTTTTTTAGAAAATTATCCTTCTGGCTCTTAGAGTCGCTGCAGAGCAAAACTGGAGAGGCCAAAAAAAAGTAAATGAAGTATTACAGATGTAGTAAAAAGCCTTTGCTAACAGTAATTTTAATGCATTTCACTCAAACTGTCAGAAAGAGAAAACAAAACAGATGAACACACAAACCTAATGATATCCTCTAACAGCGATGCTGCAGAACACAGCGAGCTGCCATCAAAGTCAAGGAGAACTAAGGCACTGGAAGCTGAGTGTTACCATCTCCTGCATCACGAGTGTAAAAATCCGTAGCGAGTTAAGCCACGCTGGTCAAAGCAGCAGTGAACTAGGGGCTGACAGAAACCTTTCTAATCAGAAGCAGGTTCCTGGGGATACCAAAGGCATAAAAGCACCATTATATTGTCTTGCAGACTATGCCACTAGGTCACCAGCCTCTTCCCACCAACCAGGATTAAAAATAAAATTAAAAGAACGCAGCCTTCACGAGAGCTGAATAGGTCAAGAGGGTTGAGCAGTAATCACACGCTTACAGGAACAGTCAGCTCTTGCACTGAAACAGAAAATATTCAGAATATAACTTCTTGGATAGGACGTGCCTCNGGTTGGCTTGGGCCCACCTCTCCAGCCTCTTCCCTCCAGGGAAGAGGCACTTATCTCTAGGAAAGGTTCGGCTCCTGCTGGAGCGTGTCCAGAGGAGGGCCACGAGGATGATCCGAGGGCTGGAGCACCTCTCCTATGAGGAGAGGCTGAGAGAGTTGGGGCTGTTCAGCCTGGAGAAGAGAAGGCTCCGAGGAGATCTTATTGCGGCCTTCCAGTCCCTAAAGGGGGCCTACAGGAGAGCTGGGGAAGGACTTTTTACTGGGGCATGGAGTGATAGGACGAGGGGGAATGGCTTCAAACTGGAAGAGGGCAGGTTTAGATTGAACATTAGGAAGAAGTTTTTCACTGTGAGGGTGGTGAGGCACTGGCACAGGTTGCCCAGAGAGGTTGTTGAGGCCCCATCCCTGGAGGTGTTCAAGGCCAGGCTGGACATGGCCTTGGGCAACCTGGTCTAGTGGGAGGTGTCCCTGCCTATGGCAGGGGGGTTGGAACTCGATGATCTTCAAGGTCCTTTCCAACCTAAACCATTCTATGATTCTATGATTCTATACATCACCACCATCTTTGGAGAGAGTGAACGCATCTGTTTGGGCATCTGTGCCTCATCACTGTGAGAGGAGGCTGGAGAAGATGCCCAGAGCTTCTACCAATAAAGTCGGGTGGGATTAAATCCCACCTTTTCTTCCCTGTGTTTTCATTTGCCTTGATTCTCGGTAAAACATTATATTCACTCTTCCCAGTGACACAGAACACATTACATGATTCCGTGCTGAAATGATCAAGTCATATCTAGGAATAAGCGCTGTGCAGTTCTAAATTTTAACCCCAAATCTGACAAATTCTGTAGCCTGGGGATAATTTAATACCTAGGCACAAGATACCCAGTGCCTCTAAAAATGCAAGTATTCTCTCTGACAATAAAAGTATAATAAAAAAAGAAGGAAATATGTTAAAGACACTATCTCAGTGTTTTCCTACTGTCTTCCTCCGGAACACGCTGACAGCAATTACATTTTTACTCTGATTTCTTAAGGAAGCAAAGTTTCCATAATCATTCTGCCCAGACATTTGTGTACATCACGCACACTTTTCCCTCCAGCAACTTTTTAATCCAACCTAGCAGAGGTTCAGAGATTTCAAAGACATTAAGATTCTAAAATCTTTCATGAGAACAGGCAGCTGGACAGAGAAGGCCAACAGATCAGCATGCGCATGGACAGGGATTTCAGCGTGAGCTCATCTCCTTTAATCACGCAGAATCCAAGCACAACACAACCCCAGGAAACCGAGCTGCACTACTGGAGCCACTCACAGAACGACTTGTTGGGAGATGTTTTACTTAAATCAATTAGTCTTTGCCTATTCCAACGGGTCTAAAAGTGTTAAAATTCATTTTTTTTCTTGGCGTCACTTACTAAGGAGCTGGGATTTCCCTTAGGAGACTCTTCCACTGCCTCGCTGACATCACTGTGAGGAAGCCTGCCGAAGAGTAAGCTTGTGTCTTCCTTTCTCTAATTGAAGTTCTCACCCCCAGCACCATTCTTGGCTTTTGCCTACCCTGATTACGATCCCTTCCCTTCCTCTGTTCCTCCCTCCCCCCGACCCCCAGATATTTATAGGCAGAGAGGTCATCTTTTTCTGTCTCTTTTCTGAGATGAACGTATCCAGTTCCTCCACTCTCTCCTTCTAGGACATGCCCTCTAACCCCGTCGCCCATTTTACTAAATCCTTTTGGACTCTCTCCAGGTTTTTGATGTCCTTTTTCTGTTCTGCTTCTCAGTCCCAAATACCTCATGTTAGCTGCGGTCTCCAAAGCAGAACAGTGAAAAACCCAAGTTAAAAATTAACTAATTTTTCTCTTCTGCAGTTTTTTGTTCCCTGACAGTGCTTCAAAAAGGAACACAAAATTAATTTATACACTATGTCTGCAATAGAGACCTTTGTCAGGGGTAAAATAAAAAAAAAACCAAACAGGCTGAACTTGCAACTTGCCTAAAAGTCACAACTGTGAAACCCACAAACACCAATATCATGATTGGTATTTTGCAGAGAGAAAGTCGAGGTGAAGGGAATTGCATCAGTTTACCCATAGCTTCAGCGAGCCCATGGCAGAGCCAGACTTTAATGGATTTTCAGTTATGTCCCTTAAGATTAGCCAACATGCTTTTCTGATAAGTGCTGGGAAATGTAAGTCAGTTGAGGAAGTTCTGCAAAATGTGTCAGAAGACAATTTCCTGATTAAAAAAAAAAAAAAGAAAAAAAGAGAAAAGTGAAAAAGCAACAGGGTGGATAGTTACATTTCTAATGACTAACACGGAAGAAATCATCACGAACTCGAGACTTTCGGGCTACTTGGATTAGGTGGTTTAAGGGAACTTACGCAGGTTTACATCCAAGTTACAAAAATTTGGAGGAAGCAGATTACTCATCAAACGGCCTGAGACATGGAAGTGAGATGGATGCAAAACACAGTTTTCTACGCATCTCAACCGGAGTTATTACAAACGCGCCAGCAAATCAGAACCACTCCCCCAGCCCCCAAAGCAAAATCAGTGCCAGAATCATGTTGTTCAGCAACCAAGTTGGGACCGTCTGTAACTCATTCCCAAATCCTCAGTCTCACTCAGGAGCATTTTCTCCAGTGATAAGGCTTCATCAGGAAACACAGCTGGATGGAGGAAGGAAATTCTGAGAAGCAAAAAAAAAATAGTGGGGGTTCCAGGAAGTTCAACCAGATAGGAACTAATGGAATTTGTTTTTCTGTCTCCCCAGCTCCCAGTGTTCCTAAGCAAGTGAGAAAATCAGAGGGAAAGTGGGGGCAAAAAAAGAGTCTGGCAGATCTTACCCTGCAAAACAGGTCCTCACTGTAAGTCTCCAGAGAGCATCATAATTACAATTCAATATTTTCGATCACTTACTCTCCCTGGGAAAAAACTGCAGACGTTTTCAATTTAGGTCCACTCTGAAGCCCAGCCATTGTTTTCTTCCCCTGTTTTTTTTTTACTATTATTTTTTTTATTATTAAACAAAGGTGGCTGTGTAGTTTATTAAGGAGGTTTTAGTTGGACAAACGATTTATCAAAAATAATACTACTAATAAAAGAAATACCGTTATGTTTAACATTCAGGAGAATTAAAGGTTACAAGTGCCTACGAATGGTAACACATATCCCAGAACCATCAAAACAATAGCCTAAACTAATATCTCGGTCTTACCACTTCTAGAGAAACTCCTTTCGACCCTTAGGGGCAAACAGCATTTCCTTCCACATCCTCTGCAATTCCACTCTTTTGCAATCTTTACAATCCTCTGGTCAACTCCCTTTTCCTTTGATAAGGCAGATAACCCAAATTTCAACATCCCCACTTACTGCAGTAGTGTCAGTGTGAAACGAGAGAAAAGACGCATTAGCCAGCTCAGTCCTAGGCGACTGAGACAGTTTAAAAGTGAGTCTGAGATCAGCTCCACAGTTAAGACAGCTCAGATTAAGCTGGCACAAAACATCTTCTGCTAAAGACTACTCCACAGGTCAAGATCATAAACCAATTTCTAATGACTGTACTAGAAAAGACTGAACACGACTAATTAGAACAGTGTCTCTGTGACATATCTGATTTGTTGAGACACAATTTATCACAGCAGCAGTTCAGAGGGGACATATTTTTGACAAGCACTTCAGAAGAGCCAGGATTATCTTGCTGGTCCAGAGACCGTGTCACTTAGCCTTGAGCCCTTCCACTAATTTCCATTCGACCATAAGCACAGATGAAGTCTCCTGGGTTTCACTTTTTTCTCCCCTTTTCCTAATCTTTAAGAACAGTTTGGTGTAACACCAGCCAACCAGCCAGACCTTGTACAACAGTGCGGCTGAGCATCAATGTAATACCACTGCCAGGATCTACAGCACTTTAGGCCATTTGTAGAACTAGGAAAGCTCAAAGACCGTGGATATAATAGCTCTTCGGTATAAGAGAACTCACTCAGATGAAAAACCTGGCCATAACACCGTCAATAGCATACATCCTTTAACATTACCATACCTTCCACTGTGTCTCCGATGCCTACAGAACCGCAAATGATCCACCCAACTGAGCCTGTTTACAGCATAAGTGTTTTGTTATTCCAAAACGTTCCCATCTTCTGCTCCTTCAATGATCTCTTTCATCCATCCACTGCATTTTGTCACGGGCTTAAATTGGAGGCTTTAAGGAAGGGAGATAGTCAAAACTCAGTTGGACAAGGTCCTGAGCAACTTGCCGTAGCTGACCCTGCTTGGAGCAGGGCGGTCGATCTGGAGACCTCCAGAGGTCTCCTCCAATCTCAATAATTCTGTGATTCTATGAAAAGCAGTTCCTGCATCTTTCCATGAAGATATACCCAAGATGGTTTTGATCCTGGATGGAAACAACCACAACTATGGGTAACAGAATTATGCTGAATATCATTGTCAAAAGATGACAACTCTACTGCGAGCTGAAGACAGGTCATTCAGCCCAAATCGAATTTGGACTGAATGCTTCTCAAACTGCACCTCTGAAAAACAAGAGGATGAATCTAATACCTTGGGAAGAGCTTTACAGATAGGACTTCAAGCTACAGGATCAAGATACTTCCTTGTACCATCTCAGTCGCAACTACAGCCGGGAACCTGCAATCAGATGAACTGTTAGTACCAGTTCTGGCACCTACGGCACAGTATGGACACTGTCCTTATCTGCTTTGAGCAGGAACAGCAACATACAACTGTTAGTAACAGCTGTATGGAGCAGGAGCTGCAGTTACAAGCTGCAATTAAAAGGGACTGCAGCCTACCACAGCCTGAAGGCATACTCCAGGGCTCTGATGGACACCAGGACTCTTCCTACATTATCTCTACACGGGAATAGATATGAGCAACTCACTTCCAGGAGTCTGACAGCACCTTCCTGCTCCTGCAGTGCACTCTCTGCCACTCATCAGGGAAATGCCCAGAGCCTACGGATTTCAAAACAGAATGCAAACACACACACAGAGAACAGTACCGCAGATCCTCACGAGGCAGTTCCATTTATGCCACCTTAAGGACCAGGCTCTGGAACATGATGGAAAGGGATCATGAGAGTTCATGGGTGCAACGAAATGAAATTGCTCAGAGCTGGAGGGCCGGAGCAATGCATTTTTTGTTCTGTGCAAACTCCACAGATCTCTGATCCATGAAGAAAAGGAGGGCGGAGGGTGGGGGGAAAAGCAATTGTGCTGCCTCTGGCTTTCTATCCCTGTGGCTGCTTAGCAGCAGATGGTAGCCAGAAGATGACAATGCAGCTCCAAATTACATTACCTCCTGCCTGTATTTGCATGTGGAAAACTGGGTGCTTAACAGGGAACGGTCTGTGACGTTCTGCAAGAACCTTGAACCATTAGCTTAGCGTTCAGTGAGGGGAAAAAGGAAATCTGCACAGTAGCCAACAGCCAACCACTGCATTGGTCAAGGAATTAGCAAATGCACACACAAACTTACATACCCTTCACATACGGCCATAAACGCACATTATTTGCAGTGTCTACCAACAAAAGACCAAACACTCCACAGGATTAAGTCCCAGAAGCAGCAATAGCACTTTCCAAGCTCATTTTTAGTTTCAAAAGATGCAGGACACACAGAGAAAACAAGACCAACTATTCGGGACAACTCACAGGCGGGCAAAATCTACTCCCTTAACCATAGCACTGTTGATTTGCATTAAACCCCAGTTTGTCTTGCTTCATATTGATCTGACAGCACGGGAGCTAAGAAGTAGACCCATGGCATATCTAGGTGATCATGAGTCTTAATCAAGGGGGCTCCAATGTGCGAGCTCACCTACAGCATTTGAGACCTCTAACAGCTCTCACGGACTTGAAGCCCCCAAATGCTCATTTCAAGACACTAATAAATTAAGATGGGTTCTGTTGTGGCTGATGGCCTCCTCCCAAGCTCTTACCTTTCAAGCCAAACCATGTGACTTGTAACAAAGGTTCATACTGTTTTTCACAGTGGCAGACAAGACAGGACAGTTCTTAATTTGTTTACATTTCTTCTAACCTCCCAGTTTAATTAACTGTAACCGTATTTTTGTAGTTTGGAGAACAGTACACAGAAAACAGACTTGACATTTTTCTCTGTCCCACCAATAACTTTAAAACCTACAGCACATTCACTGAAATTATAGCACTATGTGGGATAATGGCAAGGCCAAATCCTTCAAAGTGTTCAATTCAAGACACCCCACTGAAATATTCTTTTACAGTAAGAGTTTTTTCCAGTGAAGAATCCCCAGTGGATCACTATTTGTTCTTCACAAGCTCCCCTGTCATTGCGCCTAGCGTTTACGCAGCTACAAACCTTCTATTAATTTCACTGCTATCCAGGATCTCTTAGCACATTCTTCCCCCTATTCCTCTCCTCCCAAAGTTCACAGTGGCCTACAGTGAAGTTACAGCACAATTTTCAAGAGTACTGCACAAAAAGCCAAGTGTCAGGGTATTTCAGCAATTTCCACTCAATTTAAAACCCCATCTTTCCCTCTAACTACACAGGAGAGTTCAGAGACCTCTGAACCAACAGGGCAATTCTTGCAACATATTCACTTGTGTTTTCCAGATGTTATCTTTTCCAAAGAATTCTTCTGGACGCATTAGTCATGTTGCAGTGTGTCTGTTATTTTATATACTGATATAGCAGGACTATTCTCTGCAAGTGCAAGGCGCTAATGAATACATGAATAAAATAAAATAAATGCTAGTACAAACCTTGATCTCATTACACAAAGTTGGGGAAAAGTCTTCTCGTAAAATATTTACCAGTGCTCAAGCCATCTTTGAATCCTTTTTTCAAAGATGAGTGAGTCTTTGCAGCTGTTTCCCAATTCTTGTGAAAATAAGGGCAGTTTGTTGAGACTGGCCAGTTGCTACTGAATGTCAAATCATATTTTGGATACCTGTGGATCTTTCAGATCAAGCAAAATTTATCTACTTTGCGATGTATATTGCCTAAGAAGTGTAAAATTAAAATACTGAAGTTTCCTAACTCCAAAGAAGTTGCATCATGATAATTCACAAAATTATCTATTATTAAAGATATTAAATTCACAAAAATATGTATTAAATGCACTCTTATTTCCTAACAGTTCAGAGCACAGCCCTCCACCTGCAGCCTTCACATGGAAACAACAATAACTTCGCAGGGAGAAGACCCCTTGCTTTTGATGGGCATGTGGTAATCCCATTAGCAGAAAGACATTTAAATATGGTTTTGTTGTAAGGGATAATATGCATAGAAACAAGAGAAAGGTGAAGCCTCTTGTTTACCTGTGTCTTTATACTCTTCTGTCGCTTCCCAAATATGCAGGACAGATCATCTTCACTGCGCGAAGAGAGATCCTTACCTGAAAGGGGTAAAGGAAGGAAAAAAAAACCCCATAAACTTCACATCTGGTGATGACAGGCACATTTTGACAACACAAACTCTAACCCACAGAGGTAGAGAAATTGTTTTCAGAGGTGAAAAGAAATCAGGAGGAGAACATTAAAGACACTAAATGAAGGCTGACCATGGTGCTCACGTACAGGAGAAAATGTGTGCGCGTAGAGGGAAAGGCTGGTGAGGAGACAACCACAGCCCACTGGTGGATGCCCCCAGGGAAATATATAATAACAGCTTGTTTCCCCCACCCGATGCTGCAATTGTCGTAGCAAGATGAGGGAAGCAGCCTCTACTATGCTAAAGGGAAAGAAGAGTTGTAACCTCCTACACACAAGAAAAGTTCAAGGAGAAGCTGCACATCTTGGGATTCTCATTAGAATTTCCCATCTCTGACAGACTTAGGGAGTTATAGCTCCTCTGAACAGTGAAATAAAAAATAAATACTCATCTTCACTCAGTGGGGACTTTTCTTTAATTCATTAAATTGCTTCTGAAAAGCAAAACCTCCATCTCTACAACACACTGGATTATTCCACCTTAAAACAATTTCAAGGGTGAAGCAAAGATTTCGCTGAGTTCCAGTAGGACCATCACTCCCCTCTGACTGTCGTGCGGCTACACGAGTATCAGACATGGAGCAGGGAGGGGGAAGCAAAAGGGTGTGATGTGATATTCTGAGACACCGGCAAAAGTTTAGCGAATTCCACAGGGCAGAAGCCTTTATATTGAGCAGTCCACAACTTGTCTCAGAAAATTCTTTAAAAAAAAAAAAAATTAGCAAAAGTTAAAGAAACAAAATTAGCCCAGATAGGCCAACTTATTAGGAGTCTGGTGGGGTCTTACTCCACTTGATTTTCTCATTCCAAAATCACTGACCTCAAAATGAATCTAAGCACTTTTAATGAACAACAACAACAACAACAACAAAATCTGACTATTCCACCCGTTTTTTTCTTCTCAGGATCCTTAACTGCCTACAGAAGGTAAGCAGACACACCAGCCTAGCGGAGAAAGGGTTACCCAACCACCTGGGGTCTCACTGGGCAGCCTCTAGATGTCATAGAATCATAGAATGGTTTAGGTTGGAAAGGACCTTGAAGATCATCGAGTTCCAACCCCCCTGCCATAGGCAGGGACATCTCCCACCAGACCAGGCTGCCCAAGGCCACGTCCAGCCTGGCCTTGAACACCTCCAGGGATGGGGCCTCAACAACCTCTCTGGGCAACCTCTGCCAGTGCCTCACCACCCTCACAGTGAAAAACTTCTTCCTAATGTTCAGTCTAAACCTG
>VUYV01000389.1:367408-387073 GCA_008711295.1 Anarhynchus alexandrinus | reverse complement strand
ACCCAGATGTAAGACCTTGCACTTGGCCTTGTTGAACTGCATGAAGTTGGCTTGGGCCCACCTCTCCAGCCTGTCCAGGTCCCTCTGGATGGCATCCCTCCCCTCCAGCGTGTCTACCTCACCAAACAGCTTGGCGTCATCGGCAAACTTGCTGAGGGTGCATGTCCTTACCCAAGTGGATGAGACTGGTGGCTGTTTTCATCTTTATCTTGGCCAAGGCTTGGGCTACAACACTGACAATCCTGCTGTTCCTCCTCTCACCCTATGCTTTCTTTCCAGGCCTTCCCTACCCCTGTATCCCTCTTTTTTTTGCATTCTCTAAGAGAAAACCAACTTTGTTGACGGGCCAAATCTTTTGCAGCATCCCAGCAGAACAGCTACGAGAAAAGCAATTGAAATCACTGTCTTCATCTCATATTGGTGTGTATTTCCCAGCTTCAAGCGTGGCTGCTAAGGCTGTGTCTGGTGCCGATGTACCTCCAGCAGCGAGGCTACAAAACGGCACCAGAAACGGAAACTGCCTTTTCTGTCGTTGCTGCTCCCTTCTCCCGCTTTTGTGTGAGCTCGTCTTGTTTAGTCTAAAAGGAAGCGGGATCGGACTTGAACAACAAGGGCCACAACAATATTAGCCTCTCTCAGACAACTTTTCCTCTTTCCCTGAAAAAGGACGATTTCCCCGTTTTTAGACCACAGAGGGTACAATCAAAGAGGCGCCTACCCTATAGAAACACTGCAGCCAAACAAAAAAGGGATATTGTTAATACGAAAGCCTTGCTTCATATTTTACATGCTCAAAAGACACTTCTTTTTTCACTATACTTAGTAAAAGGTTAAATCCAAATCAAAATAAATCCTCTTTGCTGCTACTTCAAACAGGCCACGGCCTCTGTACTTGCAAGCCCTGAACCAATTTAATTGTTTAATGTCGTAAAGTGGCAGGGTCATGTTAACACGTTTGACTTCTAGGCTGAATTATTTAATCAAAAAACCCGAACCCCAATATGAGAATTTGACCTCTATTCAGATGTCAATTACTTCTGTTTTAGCAGAGGCATTTGTTATCAGAAAATACTACACAGACCTTTAAGTACAATAAATTAGCCACTCCTGGAAACTGATGCTATCCGTACACTGGAATACATATATACACACACCACGTGCGTGTGGGTGCGTGAAAGGGGAACGCAACCAACAGAGAAATAGAGCGAGGGATCGAACAATGGTCAAGAACCAAAACAAGGGACAGCTGAAATAGTCGTCACTCTGAGAAAGAAATAAATTACTAAACTCCATGAGTTCTTGATGTAGTTTTTGTGGCCACCAACCGCTGTCCTGATTTATCCAATAAAGCATCTGATAGATGCAAGAGGGCTTTCCTCTTCCTGCATTCAGGTTTAATCTGATCGCTGATCTTATCCACATGATCTCTTAGTGGGTGTTACTGGAGATTGCAGAGGATAGCGCGGTGCAGATGCCCAAGTAACGCTGTTATCACCTTCGCCTCCTCCTCCCCCTCCCATCCCCTGCCCACGCACAGAGCACTCGGAATATTCACTGTTCCTTTATTCAGCTGATGGTTCCTTCAGATAGGAATTGTTGTGTTCAACAATATCAGCCTAAAGCCATTCAAAATTGTCCAATATGAAGACGAGCAGCGTATTATAGCTTTAAGTAAGTTGCTGCCAGGGGTAGTTCTAAACCAAGATTTTACTTGCCAAATTTAGACCCCAGAGGGCAACAGATCACCTTGACACATGTTTTTGGGTTTTGTGGGTTTTTTCTCCCCTAATCTTGGCTAGAGCTTATGAAACAACAAAACTCCTCTTACCTTTTGCAAACTTCATATAATGGACACGTTTCTTGGAAGATTTGGATTTTTCTTCGAGACTGAATGTCTTCTTCTGATTATTCACTGAGGACAAAAAACAAAACCAAACAAACAAGTTCCAACCCTATTAGAGGCACTTTAACCACCAAATTCAAACATCAGTGTATCTAACTTTCTCTCTCAAAACCAAGTCTCAACAACATATCACAATATATTACTGGAGGAAGCGTGGTAAGTTTTGTCTGAGACATGTTACTGCTTGATTTTTTTTGCCACATCTCCTTGCCTTCACATTTCCAATCTAATGCAATTTGAAAAGGCAGATACAGGTAGTCCAAGTCAAAGTCTGATTTAACACACCATTTCTACAGCAAGAAAAGTCAGGGTTTATTGTGCTGTTTGTTACAAAATATCTCCAGTGCCAGAGTCTGAGAGAGATATAAGAAATAGTACAAAAATACCAAACCTGACTGGGCACAAAGAAAAAGGGGGAAAAAAAAAATAATCACATGGACAGGCTTTCCACTTCTAACACAATATGAAGCGCCTCTAACTGGACATAGTCAGATACATCTATGTAAGGAAATTAAATGGTGGCAGAGCTTTTCTATCCCTGAGGCCAGTTAGCATAAATTGCCACGTCCATATTATTTAATTTTCCCAGCTTGCAGAAGAGGGGCTGCACGTAAACTGTCCACTGGGAATGGTCCCTGGGGTTGGCTAAGTCCCAAATTCACTCAGGAGTTGTTCGGGAAAATGTTAGCGTGTGCAGGTCAACACCACGTGAAGGATTAGTCTAACTATTTAGCAGTAGAGATATCAAGTTCCTGTGCTGTGGGAGGTTATTTTACTGGTACAGACATACTCTTTGCATCCACAGATCCTGTTAATTTACAAGAAATTCTCAGAAGGAGGTAACCTGCTCTCCGGTTGATAACTTCTTTATTAGTCCTGTCCTGAAAACAAATAGACACCACCGGATTCTCTGCTCTGTAACTCTAGAAAAGGCTACTCTGGTGAGGTGGTTTTTTTTTCCTCCCAGTGGCAACTGGGATGGGTAGGGAAATCAACCCATACCCGGAGGGCCAAGTTGAGTCACCTTTTTCGTATCCTCCCACCCCTGAAAGCTCTGCAGACCAAGCTTTTCTGTCATTGGAATCACAGCACGTCACTGTTCGATAGGTAGTGACACCTGATGATAGAGTCATTGACCTAAAAATGAAACCCACAGCCTCCAGCGGGAGAGCTGACTATCAGAAAGCAGCCCGAGATCTACTCTTCCATTTACAAACTAAGCCCTAACAAGAAGAGGAAGGACAAGCAAACCCAGTTTGAGACAGAGTTTGCAGTCAGTTTGAAAATCCTCAATAAAAAAGGCGTATGGGGAAAATTAGCATCACAACTAAAATATCGTGACCAGGGACGAGGCACTCGATTCTGCTCTCCGGTCCACTCGTAAGTTACACAGCAAAGGAACCTTACACAGCAAAGGAATTCCGCAGGGCTTCCTCCTCCACTTTATTCTGACAGCGAAAGGGGCAGCAGCACCGCCTTGTGCCTTCAAGGAGCAATTTCACGACTGAAACGTGCTGGCACTTGCGATGGACGGGCAGGTACATCCCCGCGCCTTCCAGCGACTGCTAAATCCTCTGACAAACTGAGCAAGCACCGCAGGAATATTAACGTGCTTTTTAAAGAAAATTTAGTCGTAGCTATAAAGCCACATGTCATTTCTACTGCAAATCTGATACAGATTTGCACGTACGTTACAGACACAGGCAGCACACTGTCGCCCCATTTTACGGATGGGAAAGGGACAGTCATCATCACTTATTATCCCAGGAAAAGAGCCAGGAATTAAAACTCCTCACTAGGTGCTCAGCTAGAAAAAAAGAAAAGAAAGCTAAAACGGTGTGCATCAAGGATATTTGAATGTTGGCATACTAACCACCATGGGGCCCTTCCTTCCCGATCTCTAATTGCAATCCAACTCTGGCAACTACACCAGTTATTTAAGAACAATGAAGTTTTTCAGCTGACTTTTAATGCAATTTGAAACTGGATGATGGCCAATAATGTAACATTTGATCCTGTAGCACAGCTGCAGGCAGAGTTATATGGATGAGTTTTGCCAGCTTAAACAATTGCCAAAAAAACAAGTTTCAGAGCAACGCTTGCAGTCTGCAAATCGCCAAACGTGATTCTGACCGGGACTTTTTAACGTGCACCCAAGTTTGTCCTCAGTGATTGAAAACTCTTGTCCCAGCTCCCCAAAAGATCAAGGGAAAATAACGGAATAAAACAGGGAAAAATACGGTTTTCTGGGGTCACTTTACGTAAGTACAGATGACCCAGGGAATACCGCGCAGATTTAGGAACAAGACAGCCTTGCTCAACGGACCTGCCTCCGTGCTGACTCACTGTGTCCTTGGGCAAGTCATTTCAGCTCTCTGCTCACCAGCTTGCAGGTTTCCCACCAGTTACATCTAACTGATCTTCCCATGGCTCAAGTTGGAACTTGGGTAGGATTTAGTTCTAAAGGTAGAAAGGAACTTTTGGAATTTCCCTACAATATGCTATTCTACCTCTTGAGGACTTTAACAACAGCACCTAGCACTGTGTGGCCTCAAACCACGATTAGGGCTCTGATGCACAAAGATAACTTACACAGGAATTAAAAGAAAAACCACATCAGGTTCAGAATTTTAATCCTAGTTCTCAAGAATTAGAAAGCAAGTTTGATCCTTCCTGTGAAATAATTTCCTGCTCTTTCTGCCTTTCCTCTTCCAGAAAACCTGTGCTCAAACATGAAGAATGAATGAGTGAACGAATGAATGAGCAGTTGCTAAATTCAGTAAGCTGGCAATTCTGCCACCAGCAGCACGTGGACGGGCTGCTGTCTCCAAACAGAAGCCCTTGGTTTAACAACACTCCACAGAAAGTTACTTAGATATATGATAAGAGTTTAAACTTGAGTCTAACTAAAGAAGAGATGATAAACCAACTGAAGTGTACAATTCTTTCTGTAAGCTCACACCCACCGCTTTTGCACAGCTTGATTTTTACAAAACAAGGTCAAACCGTACAAAGCTTTTCAAAATTAAAAGACTATAAATAGCCCTTTCGGGAAAGTTGAGCAGTTTCCCCACTTGTGTGCTCTACATCAGGGCTACAAAAATCACATTATACCACACTCAAAACAGAGATGCATAACTCTGAGTCAAAAGCTAAGAAGCAGCTCTCTAAGGACAGGTAAAGTAGGTATTTAAGAAACCACCGGAGCATGGAAGCCAGGTGTGACAGACAGTTCATTAGTAAAAGGAAGGCAAACGCATTGCAATGGTGAGCGATTGAGTTGTGAGCCTTCGCACTGGCTCCGGTTGCTTCATAAAGAAACAAGCGCTGCTGTAGTACATCCCAGCAAAAGGCCCCCCATGTCGTGGTCCTGGATAAAACAAACAAGTTCAAAATTTTGTTCACTTTCTCCAACAAAAAGCCTGACTGAGAGCAAAACCAACCCACCAAGATCTACACATCTAGGGAAACGAACTTGAGCATGGCCATGGATGGCAACATGTCCTTCGGCTCCCACTGACTTTGGAAGAGAAGGGGAAGAAGAAAGAGTTGTCAACCTCAGCAAGGAGACTATTAGCAGCCCAAAGGATTGGGCCTCAGCTAGCCTTTAAAGACAAAGAATGGAAACTCTGCTGAGCTTCCAGCATCTGATTGAGTAAAGCATGAACCTACCTGTTTCACCCTGTCCATGGCAATCATTCAGTTCAGCCAGAAGCTGGTTGAAGTCATCCTGATGAGCAATCCAGTTGTCCTGTAAATATCACCCACATGAATACAAGGCAAAAGTCTTCAGAACTAACAGAAGTTTTGCTAAAACAGATATTAAGACTCTGAACTCTAAGAAGTAACTTAATTGCATATACTCAATCCCTGTGGGAAGGAGGGACCTTCAGAAGCTCCACAGGTGGCAACGCTAACAGCTCACTATACTCACTCCAAAGTGCAGGAATGATAAGGGTTGTGTTTGTAAGTCCCTAAACAATACTGAGTTGCTGTTGGCTGTGCGCGTCCCCTGTCTGCGCAAGATGTTTTCAAAAGCAGGCAGGAAATACTAGTGTGATTTTTTCCAGCACCAAAATTACTTAAGATGTTGTTTATGAGACAAGCACCTTTAGGAGCACGTTCTGCTCTGCCTATGTACGTGAACGCCAGTCAGAAAGGTGACTGTATCAGGAAGAGGGACAGAAGGCACAGGGAGAAACCAAGTATTTCAGTGATTTGCTTGGAAGCAAAAAAAAAAAAAAAAATCTTTGAACAGCCTGCTCCCAGAATTCACTGTAACCTTTCCAAGCAGGTACTTAGTCCTAAAACACCCAACAAAGCAGAACCAAACTCCAGGTCAAGAGTATCTGCAGAAAGGTTTGCATAGGTACATGCTGCCACCAGATGTGACAACAGATTTCACTAACGTCCCATTACAAAGATTGTGCTTTAGCTGAAATGGGAGCCGTTTCCTTACCTGGGTCTAGTACTCACCTCGTAATTGATGGTTGCTCCTAATCCCAGCGTGTTGTTTTTCACCTGAACCTTGATATGTTCTGTATTTCCTTGTTCCTGAGCCCCAAGACCCTAAGGAGAATTTAAGGGTAAAAATGTAAGGACTTTACAGCAGTGACTAAGCAACTAGAGATTTTGTACTGTAAGACAGTTTGCAATGAAATATAGCAAGAAACCACAACTACTATTTATTTGCTTCCCTGTAACTGAATTCATTCGCAGGCATTAGCACACATGAGATATTACGTTTTTTTAATTTACTACTTAAGCCTCCAGCAAAGTATTATGAACACTAAAATAGCAACACCATTAAGTAGTTGGGTGATTAATCGGGAAGCCACCTGACATTCCTAGGCAAGTCCAAAGTGTTTACAATTTTAAAACAAGACACTACATAAAAAGAACATGCCTCTCACCACAAATACCTCCGTCATTGGGAAGGCAGCTGCGTAACGGCTGTAAGAGAGATGCCACATAGAACGTACACCGCAGAATGAAGTTATATGGGGGGGAAGAGGGAGGGAAAGGGTCAGACTGGAGCTAGCACGACATTAAGAACTTCTTCCATCTCATTCACACTATGAAGCTGATGAAGATACTGGAGAAAACAAATTTTGGTTTTGTCTGTCCTAAAAAACATAATCATTCAAATCTGGGAAGCAATCTTTAGGCCTGGTATTATCTTTCTTAATTGCACAATCAGGGAAGAAAAAAAAAAAAGACAAAGCATTTGGTTTAAAACTTTATTCCTGGTAACTACCCGCTTTTTCCCTAATCGGTCACCAGTAACAAATCATCAGCCAGGTGTATGGCTACAGTAAACACGTATGTGGTGGAGTAGTGGAGAGAAGCCCTGTAGACAGATCCCAGGCATATCTCATATTTGAAAAAGGCTGTTGCTATTACGAATCCCGTCGAGTTTATTTGGTCACTGGGGTGGAAAATTTACCTTGAAACTTCTGCTAACCAAAAATTATGGAAGCAAGAAGGACACTTGGCTACACATCCTGCCGTGACCCAATTCCAATACAACTAATAACAGGACTAGTGTAAGCAGCTTAATTTCGCTGCACAGATGGGCTTTTGCCCCTTAATTTGATCAAGTTAAGGTTCCATTTGTCTGAGTTTGTAGTGGAATGGAGAGATAAATCCTTCTCGTACAGCTATAGCTGTTGTAAAGGAAGATCCGGTAGCTCACGTAGGAAACTTGTTGTGAAGAAGATGGGGGGGGTGGGTGACAGAAAACAACGCGAGGCCTTCCTTTCACACCCTGACACAAGCAGCGTTCATAACGGCAAAAGTGTTATCTATAGTCAGAGGAGCTGGCTGCCTAAAATACAATCAGAACATTTAACAGCATTTTTTCTACTCTGGTTTAGATACCTATTTTAATCTTACATACATAAACCACCTATGCGTACAATTTACATAAAAAGCAGTGCTCAAGCACCATACTTTTAAGTCTGGTCTAAAGCCTAGTGAAACCAGTTCCTTGATTTCAGCAGCCTTTGAATCAGGTACCACTGCTTGTTCATGAAATTAGAGGCAGTTAGAAGCCAGATATATATGTGCTAACCATAACCCAACTGAGCTATACTGAGAAATCCAAGAGTAGGCTTATTTTTCTAAGTTTTAATGCATTCACAGAATTGACAATGGTCCTAATTTTATTCCTCTTTAAAAAAAGGCTAGGACAGGAAATCTAGGAGAAGAATTAAATAAATATTGCACGGGGGTTGCAGGCATTCATTTCATTAAACACGCTGACATGCAGGCCCAAATCTCAGCTTTGCTGAGGCACCTTTGTGGAAGTTAAACTGCTTTTAAGGGGCAGCTGAGAATTCTGCAGCTGTCTGCACTGACCTAGAGATTATTCTTAGCGCCAGAAACCCGTCAGCTCACCCCACAGGTACAGGCTGGAGCTGGGAAGAAATACAGCTCACATAACGCTGCATTTTGGCTGTTCAAGGAACACATCAGAAGTAACCTTTAAAAACAGGTAAAAGATTAAAGCATGTCCTGAAGTTGCTTTAAACATTACCAAAAGCCAGGGAGAGAACTGAGGGTATAAAGGCTACTTGAAGTCTTTAACCATCACCTGATTTAATGTGCCAACTCCTGCTCTTACTTGGGGACATTACCTTGTCAAAGAGGGGGAAGAAAAACTGGAAAGCAGGACAGGCACAAGCAAGCGAGTACCTTTGTAACAAACTGTAAAAATCTAACATTGGTCAAATTCACTGCGCGCTTAAGAGAATAAATCAAACAGAAAGAACATGAATCTTTTAAACACTGAGATCAAGAGTTCCCCAGCACTCTTCCACCCTTCAGCTAGACAACTCTCCCTTAGATCATACCTTTCCTTTGGACCAGCCCATCTTTTCCAGCATCTTCTGGCCAAATTTAGATTCGTCTTTACTCCAAGCGCTGTTTCGTGGATCCACAGACCACTTCTGCCTTCTCCGGGCTAGAGCAGGAAGGAAAAATTCAAACAGGCTGTATTTACATTTCCACAGTTTTCTTAGTATTTCATCAATTCAAGAAAAGCTCTTCATTGCAAAAAAACCACAGAACTTATGCCAGACTAAACATGTTTAGGGGGTCTAATTTACTAAACCTTATATTGCAAAAAAAAGCCAGTGAAAATGTTAATTATTAGCATGAAGAATGCCAAAGTAAAATTGCAATAGAAGCTGTCATCCCTAAGGATGGGCTGCAATCCAGGGAAGGCTTTAAGGATTACCATTTAGGTGTACAGGCCTAAATTCCATATTTATTCCAACTTTGTTTTACATCTGGCTTCAACATGAAATCTATAGGGGATGAGACTTCAGTGCTTTCCCAGTTCTGGACAATATCCCCTGGCCAGTCTCCCTTTTAACCAGAACATAGAAGTTTTAATATTTGCCTTCGTAACAAAAGCCAAATCAAAAATCAGACATAAGTGACCAGAGAAACTGAATTACAGGACACAAACCAGTGGGATTTCAGCTTTTGTGTTTGCCACAAAATGGTTAATTCGGAAACTGAAAAGTTAATGGAAATTATTGCAGGTGTTAAGAGATCCAAACGAGAATCAAAGTTCCTTTGTCCTGTGCAAACTGCTAAAGAAACTACAGTCCCCCAGGCCCACATGCGTGCGCTCGCCTCTACCATCAGGAATAGCTTCATTGAAATCAAAGAAGAAAAGCTACCACAGTTAACCAGTCACTTTAAGTGTGCACCTAAACATACGCAGGAAGACAACCTAAATAAACAAGACAAACAAAGAATGGGAGACAGGAAGATTACAAACTTCATTAAACACGATGGGAAATGGTGGATCAAAAATGACCGATTAACCCAAGGCCATGCAAAGTCAGTCAGAAGCCAAGTCCACTGAGGCGCTTTCAACATAATCAGGAAGTCATCTTTCCCTAAAATGCAACACTTCGGATCTGGGCCAGAGGGACAGAATATTACAGGAACGTTTGATTCATTTTTTGCCCAGTTTTGTTTCGTTCTTAAAGAAGAACTAATACTATCAAAATGCACGATGGTGGCTTTTTTTAACACACTTCCTAAACTTTGAAGCTCAAAATAGGTGCTGCCCCATAAAAAGTAATAGGCTGAAAAAGTTTTGTAAAATCCCAAACAGTCCATAAAAAAAATTTTAGAATAGGTTAACTGACTGAGAGGAATCCACATGGCACTCGCTTGGTTCACTTCTCTACGGGAAAACAACTTATTTCCAACAGGTAGTCTTCAGAGAAGCACCTACTACAAGCCCTGCCTGTGTTGGTAACGAGAGGTGATAAAGTCACTGTGGACTGTGATTTTAAACACCCAAGCAAATTAGGGTTCCCTGCTGCCCCGCTGAGAAAAACAACTCTGTCTCCCTCAGCGAAGTGGCTCACAATCTGGGACAATTAATGTGCTTTGTTATCTTCCCTCACCCAAGATGCAAATGATCTCTAAGGATCCAGGTTTCCAGTGGTTTGTGGAGGGAATGAACTAAAAAGCTATCAAGCTGGCAGCAAAAGCTAAGTCCAATGAAAACAGGGAACACCTTGGGTGTTGGTTTCGGCCTTAGCTGACAGTAAAACAGACAACATAAAGGACAATAAAAAGCAGCGATTCCATAGAGGTTACACTGCCCAGCTGAGCAGCAGCCCTCCTTTTCAATCATATTTCTTAATTTGTCCCTTTGTTTAAAAATCTCTCGATTAAGATCAACTTCCCCTCACTCAGTCACCAAATACTACCTGTTCAATGCCTTTTTTTAAAATCTAACTATAACAACATTTTAAGTACGCCCATATTCTGTTATGCTTTCTATAACTAGTTCCCCAGGTGGTGACTTTGCAAATCCCAAGAAATTAAATTCGATGCAACCCTTACAGTTGTAAACCCACCATATGTGTCTAAGGATTTGTGTACACAGTGGAGGTAACACATGTCAACTGAATGTGCGAATTTAAATTAACTTCCAAATTGAGTTGTTTGATGTAGTTCAACTAATCCACTTTAAAAGTTAATTTCTATTAATTTTCCTGAATATCTCTCTGCAGGGAAGCCCTAAAATGTTTTACTCCCAGGAGGACCCTGGTAACAAAACACCAAGGCACCTAATACAGAGATTTCTCAAGCTTGAAATTTTAAGACACCTTCCCTTTCCCAGCACTTTTAATCCAAGTATTTCAAACCTTTTAACTACCGTCATGGGATTAATCCTCTACGTCTGCCAGGTTAACACACACTCTTATTTTCAAATATGGTAAGCTAGACACAAGAAAATAAACTTGCTTACACCTTTAGAGAAGTATTTAAGAAAGCCAGGAACAACTTCATCCTACATACAACCACCATACTATCATCCCTCCTCTCCAAACAAACAACAAAAAGAAGACTATTTAGTCAACAATTTATCAGAAATGTTTGTTCACTGATGTCTTAAGAGCAAGAAATGAAACAGCATACTACCCTCCAGCTAAAAAAATCCGCTTGGAAGTTAACACCAATCTTCTGAGCTGGTCATAAAACGATGCTAGTGATAGTAATGCAATTCTGGGCAAGCAGCACCACCCAGTGGAGAAAAGCATCATTTCTTTAGACACTTCACTCGGATACCCTATGATTTGAAAAAGATCAATTACTAAATCCTTTTACCAAGACTAATTCTGTGTTTAACTATCATTTCTGGAAGTTCCTCATCAGTTCCCATCCAGACCCCTGCTGTGTGCCTATATATGGTGACATCATAATAAACAGGTATAACGACAAACAGGTTAAATTCCTCCAAAATACACTGCCCACAGAAAGGATTTTATTTTTAATCCGAGCTATAAAACCCATCGTTAATATTTACTTTTTGTTTTGCTGATAAGCACCAATAAGATAGACAGTTAATCAAAGTTTATTAAAAGTTAAAAAGAGTTAAAAGTGAAAAATAAAAGCAAACTCTTTGGTCATTTCTGCAATTGATACTTTTTTTTTAAAAAATTCACACTACGCAAGCATAGAATGATCGGGTTTACCCTTTCCCAGTTTAGTTCACAGCACCACAAAAGCTGGAAGGACCTCTCGAGATCTTCAACACCCTGCTTAAGCAGGTTGTCCAGCACCGTGTCCAGTCTGGATCTGAATATCTCCACAGACTGATACTCCACAGCCCCACTGAGCAATTTGTTTCAGTGTTTAGCCACCCTCACAGTGAAAAAAAATATGAAATTTCTTGTGTTTCAGTTTGCACTCACTGCTTCTTGTCCTGTCACTGGGTACCACTAAGTAGTTATTTTAAGTCTCTGAAATCCATGTGCTTTCACAGCTGTAGTAAAACCAAATACCTCCCCCTCTCTTTTTTAGGATGAATATTAATAAGAGCATCAGAACTTGATCTGGAACTGCAAACAAAAATGCAGGTGTGAAACGTGGCTTCACAATCATAACTACAGCTGAAGGTGATGAACAAAGGCATACAACTCCACAAAGGTGGCCCTCAGCACTAGAATAGTGTTTTAAGGCACCTGATTTTAGAATTCACTATATACAGAAGCTATATTAACATACTGGCCCAGGTTGCCCAGAGAGGTGGTGGATGTCCCAGCCGTGGAAACATTCCAGGCCAGGTTAGATGGGGCTTTGGGCAACCTGATCTGGTTGAAGATGTCCCTTCTTAAGGCAGGGGGGGTGGACTAGACGGCCTTTAAAGCTCCCTTCCAGCCCAAACTATTCTATTATTATTGAAATGTACAATGTCTGATCAAAATTAATTAAGAAATTCTATAAAAAGATACTAAAGTTTAGATATAAAATAATTAGAAAATTACATATGTAAATGCAACTTTGTTTTCCTCCATTCACACCTATATTTCCCACTGGAAACCATATTTCCTAATTAGTCACTATACTCGGGTCCACCTTTCCTGCAGTCAGACAACCAAGTTCATTACATCCTGACACCAGTAAGCTTACCAAAGCCACCTAAGAACATTAATGATAAGCAGACACAAGCATATTAGTCCCATTACATAGAAATTTACATGTTTAGTCTTTCTACCCATATACAGTTTTACATTTACTAGCAAAGGCTACTTTACAGAAATGCTTCTTTAACTTGGAAGCGAGAGCAGCAAAAGTTTTTAGTTCCTGCTTTGGTCAGCCCCTAAAGTTCCACTTTCTGAACTGAAGAGCTTTATCTGTGAAGGAGGTATCAGTCACGATATTAATACAATGTTTTTTAAGCACATCTTTTAGATATTGGGAGCCCAAGTTCTCAGTCACCTCAGAGGCAAGAGTGAAGCTCTGATTCCAATATCAGGAAAAGTTAAACAAAATTATTGGGCTGCATATAATAAAACCTGTAAAAATGATTTGCTCAGCAACACCCTGACACAAAAGGCGTAAGACAACCACATGGCCTTACCCCGAGTTCTCGCTGTGAGATCAGTGGATTTACTTCCCTTTTCTGAAGCACCTGCCTAAAATCCCTTACATTCCACTCTTACTTTTCCCAACCCAGAATTTAGCTGATCTCCGAAGTTCCCTGTACAGACAAGAGGGTGCGCTAAGCACCTAACCCTGGGTGCGATCAGAGAGACCAATGCCTGCATAACCACAGCTCCCCCGAGTCCTGCCTGGCTGCCACACAGCAGCCGCCCCCCCAGCACAGCCCCGGCCCCAAGGCTTCAGGGTATCTGCCCTCTAACACACACTGCAGACATGGCACCGAGGCGCTGAGAGCAAATGTCGCCCCTAACGACGTCTGCGAGACATCTCCGCCGATATTGTGCGCGTGTCCCGTCCCGTCCTCCCCGCCGGGAAGCGACAGAGCACCCCCAAACCCCTACCCGGGGCCTGTGGGGACCCGCCAGCGTCCAGCTCGCCACCCTCGGGAGGGACAGCGCGGCCTCGGCCCCACCAGCGAGGGCGACGGGGAGGGCCTGGAGCCGTCCCCCTAAGGATGACAGCCCTTCCCCCCTCCCCCGCTCTCAGGGGATCGCCCCAAGCTCCGCCATAGCCGTTCCTCCCCGCGGGGAATGGCACTCACGCTCCGCCAGCATCGCCATCTTGGGGGCCTACCTCCTTCCGCGGCGCGTGGCAAGGGAACGCCGCTGCGCCCCGATGCCTGCGGGGGGCCTTTATGATCTCGGGCGCAGAAAAAAGGCAGCGAATGCAATGCCCGATTAAAAAGTCTCGAAGCAGGCGAGCTCACCGGCCACCCGAGTGGAAATCGAGGGTATGAACCGGCTCAAATTCTACTAAAGGTCTCAAGAGACGTGTTGGGTTGTGTATGAGCTGTTCTCGCGCGTTTCCCGGCGGATATTGGACAGGCACTTCTGCGGGCACCCGAGGGGGCTGCAGCGGCTTCCGTCTCCTCAGAGAGCGCGGGCGGCTGCCGGGGGTGCGCGGTGGCTCTTCCCGGGCGGCTCAGGGCTGCTCGGAGCTGCTAAACCCGCTACGAGCGGGTGGTGGGGCCACATAGGGTGTTTGAGCGACCCCACAGGCGGAGCTCGGGGCGTTTCACGGTCTCCGCAGGCGAGGCCCGTTGTGAGGAGGCGCTTGTTGCGGGGGGCGGGAATGGGATGAGCAGGGCTCGCTGTGGCCTCGGGGTGTGTGGTTAACAATAACGGGGAGCGGACAATCTGAATGCTCGGGGGTTGTGGATGAATGGCCCTGAACTTCCCCAAATCCGTGCCTGTTGCGGGAGGGAAGAGTGGTGGGCGGTGGGGGGACCGCCTCGTGCACCATCCCCTGGCGGGTCTCTTGTAATTAATGCAGCTGAACGTGTCATGATCCTGTCCCAGGACAGCTTTTGGTATAACTAGTCAAAGGTGTCCAACGGCAGCAACTTGAAGCCGCCTCAGGCAAACTGTGCCTTTGCTCTCTTTTCCAAGATTTTTAAAGATTCTGTGATGAACCCAGGTCTTCCTTCCTATATCAGCTCAGTGCTTCTTGTCTTGCCCACCTTAAATGTGGGGAAAAAATATTTTTTTTTCCTTTCTGCAGCAGAATTTATGAATTTGAAGGCTGAGCACACCACCTCGTTCATCTTTTCTTGCTGAATCAAAGTAGCCCTATTTAGCAGTCTTTTCTTGCAGATCACGTTTTGGAACCCCTGGTCATTCACGTTTTCTGTTTTTTAGCCACTTTTCAGTTGTTTTATTTGAAATACAGCACCTGAAACAGGACACGTGATGCTGCCTACTTTTTCAGAGCACTTAACTGGAGTTGTTGGCTGCTTCCTCTGTCTCTCTCTGGCCGTGTTTTGCATCTGAGTGTAATATTTCGTTCTCTGACCTCCCTATCCCTTTCACAGAAGTGCTACATGAGGGGTTTATACTCAGTGTTCATGCACTGTGTTAATCCTGTCTTTTGCCCTTACTGAATCAATACTTCTGCGTTTCCGTTTTGTTGTATTGTTCTGAGTTGCAGACCTTCGGTGTCTCTGCTGTCTCTTTCCCAGCTTGGAGTCACCCGAAAGTGTCCTAAGTGTACTCTGTACCTTAAGTCAGGTCGTTAATGGGAGTAATGAGTCCTACCAAGATCAGAACAGATTGCTCACAACTCTTTCTTTGACCATCCTTCCATTTGGGTGACAACTGGATTACAGCTCCCCCAGTTCAGCTTTTCAAACTGCTTTGCTTCTGTGCTTTTTGATTTAGATTGCATTTCCCTAGTTGCTTATGAGAGCTCTGTGCTAAAGAATTTCTAGACAAAAAAAACCCCAGAAATTATAACTGTGTCTTTTCCTCTGTAAGACCCATTCTGTCAGTCAGCAAAGTTAGATTGATACGATGGAGCCTGTTCTTGGCAAGTCTATAAACTTACAGACAGCTTGTTGATTTTTTTAATAGTTTGTATTCAGTTCCTGTTAAACTGGCTGCCCTGACTGCCCGACTTCCCCCTTAAAGAAGGGTATCAAGCTGGTCCTTTCGTAGTCTCCTATGCCCACATCCAGCTGTCAGAAATTCTAGCGGTGTGTGTTCTCAGCAGACATTTTTTGCCAGTTCTCTGTGTAGTTTCAGGTCACGTTCCTCAGGCTTGACTGACATGAAAGCAAATAAATACTTTCCAATCCTTCACTGCCTGAGAGAGAGAGCTTTCCCCTTTGCCTCTCTCATTAATTGTGTTAGCCACTTGATTGCATCTAATCCTTTTAGGGAAGACTGGATGAATCGTGCCCCTCTGCTGTGTGGTGGATCAGCCTTGCCTTTGGTCTTTCTCTTATGCCTGCTGCACCACATAAAGCTTGGCAACTGCAGGTTGTATCTCATTCAGTGCCTTGACTTTCTTCATTTTGTCTCTTATGCTCATACTATATGTTTGTATGTGCTCTGCATAAGGTGGCCGTACATCTGCTTCTTGTCTCTTGGCTTGAAGCTGGGTGTTATGCACTGATGTGCTTATTAGGTTAAGGAATGACTCTCTTTAATTCATAAACCAGGCTCCTAAGACACTGCCTGGTAATTCTCTGAGCTTACTGAGGTCTACCTGAGATCTGTCAATGTTTTTTTTGGCTCTTCTACTCTCCTGCCTTAGGAAGAGGAACCATCATTTGCATCTGGAAATAACCGGGCATATAATAGTTTTCAAGCTTTCACTTAATGTTTTCCTCCAGGAGGAAATCCCTGGAGATCAGAATCAATCCTAGAAGACCCTTCTTTCTGTTTTCTCTTTTCCTGTCCTCACAAATTTCATACACAGCAGACATCTGCTTGGGCAGTCTAGGACACGGTCCACCTCACCTGCCTTAACTGCGTACAAAGCAGGTCTGTAACCTCAGTTCCTGGTGCCTGTCTTTTTTTCTAACCCAGAGGGATTTTAGATACCCAGCGGATTCTCTGGATAGCTCTGATTGAATCCCATCAGCCCTACTCTTTTCCTAAAGGAGCACAGGCCAGAGGAACTCTCATGTCACCACCAGCTCTGTGATTCTGCTAGTTCTTGATCTGACCCCCTGTCTGCTTTCTAGTGCTCACAGGTCACCCACCAGGATCCTCCTCCCCTTCCGTCACCACCCAGGGGCTCTCAGCAGTGTCCGCTCTTTGCCTGTTACGCAGATCTGTAATATAAGGTGATGTATCCTCCCCTCTGTCATCCTTCTACCTGTGTTTCCTGAACAAGCCACTCCTTCTGGCAGTAATAGCCATTTCTGTGAATTAGCCCTCCGAGGTTTCTACTACATCAATTAAATTGTAGCGTCATCCATGGATGAAGTGTTCGAATGGTCGCTTACTTGTGTGAGCCATTTCACACCAGCCAAATTCTGCTTCCATTTTTGGTTCTGGAGAGGTGTTAGTGTCTTCTAGCTGAGAACTGAGTGTAATATTTGATGGCTCCAATAGGTAGCAGCATTACACACGTTTGTGTCAGCTTCGCTGTGCTATAAAGACATCACCGAAGGTGGAAGATTGGAAGAAATTTCTGTTAAAAGGATGCCTTGAGGTTGAGGGTTGTTTCTTATTTGGTTTTGAAGCTTAATCATCAGAGCACTTCCACTTCCAAAGCTGTCTTACTCCCCTGCTTGCAAAGAATCACAGCTCAAAACACAAATGAGATCATACCTGCTTTAATTATTGCTGACTGTATTTGCTTAACGGTAGGCTTGAGGTCAAGATCCAAATTATTCTGGACGGGTGTAGACGCAGTTCTTGCAAATTAGTAGTTTAAAGTGCTGATCCTAAAAAGATTTAAGTAAATGAATATGCGCAGGGGCAGTGAAATTAGGTAATACAAAAGGGGAAGGTTCCATCCAGGGGCAATTATCATATTTCACGATTACATACCTGAGTAAAAGCTGCTGTCACAGGAAAGAAAAATATATGTGTGCGTATATATGTGTGTTTGTATATATTTTTTCTTCCAAGAGAAAGAACAGCTAAGGTGTGTCATTATAGCCCTCTAAGAAAATATCCTGAAATCCTATTTCCAGTGTGCTTGGAGTGGTTGAAATGTAGCTCTTCTCTGAAAAATAAAGCGATAAAGATGCCTGGTGGGCATTACGTTCGGAGTTCTCCAGTGATTCCTCCCAAGGGTCTTACTTGAAAAGAGGTGTTTCCCGACAGCCAGCGCAGCACAGATCATTTAGGGCTCAGAGATTTGAGCAGGGTATTTTCCTCCTGGCACATTGTTATCGATTGCACGGTGGCTGCAGCCTGCACTGTGCTGTCAGCGTCGGCTCTGGAGTCCCCACGGGGCTTCGGGGAATTCCTTTGATGCCACTCGCAGGTTGAAGTGTCTGGGTCGTGGGGAGAGATTCCAGCTGGGATAAAGAGAGCCAACAATACAGAGAAATTGAAACGGCAGATGAACGGAGAAGGGTTGAGAGCGTGTCTGAGCCTGTTACCCACCTTGCTGGCCCTATTCCACCCAGAGAAGACCTGTGGAAGGGAGGAGGGAGTTACATTTCCCAGCTAACGAGCAACTCCTCTGCCCTCTGCCACAAGTACCAGCAATGGGCTCATGCCACAGAGAGCTCGGTGCCAGTCTCTTGCTACCTGAGAGCACTGGGGTGGGATCCATGAACGTGTTAAAACCCCCTGGGAGTTGATGGGGAGCCAGGCACTCGCAGGTGGGGTTCAGATCATCTAACATGAGATGGCTGCAAGAGATGTCTGGATCTGAATGCGTCGTCCTCCCTTGAGCTCAAATGGAGAATCATAGAATGGTTTGGGTTGGAAGGGACCTTAAAAATCATCTGGTTCCACCCCCCCTGCCCTGGACAGGGACACCTCCCACTAGACCACGTTGCTCCAAGCCCCGTCCAACCTGACCTTGAACACCTCCAGGGATAGAGCTTCCATAACTTCCCAGGGCAACCTGTGCCAGGGGCTCACCACCCTCAAAGTGAAAAATTTCTTCCTAAGATCTCATCTAAATCTCCCCTCTTCCAGTTTGAAGCCATTCCCCCTCGTCCTATCACTACATGCCCTTGTCAAAAGTCCCTCTCCAGCTTTCTTATCAGTGCCCTTCAGATACTGGAAGGGGCTATAAAGTCTCCGCGGAGCCTTCTCTTCTCCAGGCTGAACACCCATTTTTCTCTCTCTATGCCCCATTCAAATGCCCCATCAACAAGGGAGACGTGAGGAGGGAGAGGAGAGGTGGCCAGGGAAAGAAAAGAGGAGAAGTGGGGGGAAAAAAAAGAAGGAGAAAAGCAAGTAAAGAAATAGAATGTGAGTCCTGGCTGTGCAACAGGTCTTCTGTGAGGCAAATCAGCCTCTGTTGTGCGATAACTGCCCGAGGCCAGACTGGAAATGCTTATTGAGCGAGTCCTGGGAGAGGTGTGATGGAAGCACTGGGGACAAGGACTGCCTGGAGACCTTAAAACGAAAAGACAGGTTTGATTTAGGACAATGATTCAAGAGAACACGCGGATTAGCGGTGAGCTCTGGTAGAAAGCTGCATTAGCCGAGCAGAGGAGCCGCCCGGCAAGCGCCAGGCAGGGAGCAAGAGATTAACAACGTCTGACCCACGGAGCAAAAGATGTCAGAACCAATGCCCGGAGCCAGGAGACGAAGGGTTCAAAGAACAGCTACTGGGGCAGGCGAGGAGCAGAAACAAACTCAGGGCACGGGGGTGATGTTCCTAGAAACGCGGTCAGTGAAGAGCTCAGCAGCAGCGCCTGGCAGGGAACGCTGGAGGGAGCGCAGGCAAAAAAGGCAGCAGGCAGAAAGAGAGAAGAAGAGAGAAGGAGAGAGAAGGCTCCGGGGAGATCTTATTGTGACCTTCCAGTCCCTAAAGGGGGCCTACAGGAGAGCTGGGGAAGGACTTTTTACTGGGGCATG
>VUYV01000389.1:356906-367264 GCA_008711295.1 Anarhynchus alexandrinus | reverse complement strand
CCCCATCCCTGGAGGTGTTCAAGGCCAAGCTGGACATGGCCTTGGGCAGCCTGGTGTGGTGGGAGGTGTCCCTGGCTATGGCAGGGGGGTTGGAACTCGATGATCTTCAAGGTCCTTTCCAACCTAAACCATTCTATCATTCTATGATTCTATGAAATCCAGATAGTTTTCCTTCTATTCCATGAGCACAATGCGTTTTTATTATTGTTATTGCTATTGTTGTTATTTCATCAGCCTGGGCTTTATGGGATGGGAGACTCAAGTCCTGTTGTAAGCTGTTTGTTATCCAAACAGAGAAAGGAGATTGGGAGCAGATGAAAAAGCAGCAGTGGTTTGTAGAGGGGAAAACTGAGGCATGGGTATGATATGCAAGTCAAGGAGCTAACGTCTTGCATTTCTCATGGAGATATTTAAAAATATAAAGGAGTTCTAAAGAGTTGGGTGCTGCTGAGAGATGAGACTCACATTGATGAGCACAGGGTGGTTTTTTGTTTGTGGGTTGTTTTGGTTCTTTTTTGTTATGACTGATATATGATATACATGATATATATGGAGAGGGACTCTTTATCGGGGTGTAGTGATAGGACAAGGAGTAACGGCTTCAAACTGGAAGAGGAGAGATTTAGATTAGATATTAGGAAGAAATTCTTTCCTGTGAGGGTGGTGAGACACTGGTCCAGGTTGCCCAGAGAGGCTGTGGCTACCCCATCCCTGGAGGTGTTCAAGGCCAGGTTGGACGGGACTTAGAGCAACCTGGGCTGGTGGGAGTTGTCCCTGCCCATGGCAGGGCGGTGGAACTGGATGGTCTTTAAGGTCCCTTCCAACCCAAACCATTCTATGATATATTGGTCATCATATTTCCTGGCTGGACTGTGCTGAACGTGGGTTGGAAGCACTGCTCTGAGCTGCAGTCATGGCAGGGTGAGGCCAGGCACCAAAAGGTCCCAAATGGATGAGTCCAAAGAAGGTCAGTGTCATGGTTTAACCCCAGCTGGCAGCTAGAACCACGTAGCTGCTTGCTCACTCCCACCAGTTTGGATGGGGGAGAGAATCGGAAGAGTAAAAGTGAGAAAAAAAACTCGTGGGTTGAGACAGTTTAATAAGTAAAGCAAAAGCCATGCACGCAAGCAAAGCAAAACAAGGAGTCTCTTCACTGCTTCCCACGGGCAGGCGGGTGTTCAGCCATCCCTGGGACAGCAGGGCTCCATCATGCCTAACAGTTACTTTGGAAGACAAATGCCATCACCCCAAATGTCCCCCCCTTTCTTCTTCCCTCGCTTTATATACTGAGCATAGAATCATAGAAGCATAGAATTGCTGAGGTTGGAAGGGACCTTTATGATCACCAAGTCCAACCATTAACCTCACCTGACAAAACCACTTCTAAACCATGTCCCTAAGTACCACATCTACCCTTTTTTTAAACACCTCCAGAGATGGCGAATCCACCCCCTCCCTGGGCAGCCTCTTTCAATGTTTGATAACACTTTCAGTGAAAAAATGTTCCCTAATATCCAATCTAAACCTCATCTGACATAACTTGAACCCATTTCCTCTCATCCTATCACTTGTCACTAGGGAGAAGAGGTCAGCCCCCACCTCTCTACAACCTCCTTTCAGGTAGTTGTAGAGAGTGATAAGGTGTCCCCTCAGCCTCCTCTTCTCCAGGCTAAATACCCCCAATTCCCTCAGTCGTTCCTCATAAGACTTGTCCTCCAGACCCCTCACCAGCTCCGTTGCCCTTCTCTGGACACGCTCCAACACCTCATGACGTCATACAGTATGGAATATCCCTTTGGGCAGTTGGGGTCAGCTGTCCTGGCTGTATCTCTTCCCAACTTCTTGTGCCCTCCCAGCCTACTCACTGGTGGGGCAGTGTGAGGAGCAGAAAAGGCCTTGAGAGCTTAGCAACAACTAAAAGCACCAGTGCGCTATCGAAGGTATTTCTCATCCCAAATCCAAAACATAGCACTGTCCCAGCTGCTAATTAAAAAGTCAACTCTATCCCAACTGAAACCACAACAGTCAGGAAGCCAAAAATTCGGAGCTAGCAGGCCCCAAGGGCAAGCCAGGGTGTAATCTGTGGGTGGGGTGAAGGTGAGGATCCCAAGGACATGGACAGCAGCTCAGGGTTTGGGAACAGCCTTGGGCAGGTTGATTTAAAAGAGGCAGCAGGAGACAGGGTCAGAAACCATTAAGGACCAGGCTGACCTGAGAGAAGATGAGATCGGGGATGGGACTGGAGACATGGAGCAGGACTAGAAGATCTAGAAACCAGTCAAGAGTCTTTGCACAGATGCACTCTTGGAAACCCTCAGCTACAGATAAAATCAGCAAGAAAGGGTGCAACTGTGAGCAAACAGAGGCTTTATAAATACAGTGTGGAAGAGGTGAGAGGAGAACGGGCCAGCTTGGGCCAGTTCTTAACGTAGATGAGATGGTAACAAGCCCATAAGAAGCGTTGTCCAGAGACTGAAGGACCTGCATGTTTCTTGTTTTAGTCTTCCCCCAAACCCTGAGCGAATATTCAGTGCAATTTAGCAGTGCAGGGTCGAGGGTCGGAAGAGAGGGCTGATGTGTCTACTTGGAGGTTTTTAACTTGGGTAAAGCTCCGCCTGGAAATTTTGAGAAATGTCATGAAACAGTCTTTGAATCGTTAATCATTATTGTGGGAGAAAGAGGACAGTGGTGGAGTCAGGGAATCATGGATGAGTTACCTTGACTCCAGTCTCTGGGAAAACGCTGCAGAAGTTCTTACATAATTGGTTCAATATTTGGCCACTGAAGGACAACAGAGTGATGAAAAAACGCCTACATGACTCACTGGGAACAATTCTCAACAAACCAACCTAATTTGTGTCTCTGACCAGAAAGCTGGCTTCGGTGACTAAGGCAGCAAGGTTTTTCATGTACCCAAGAGCCACAGATGCATGGTCCCCACCTCAACACATTGGGAACTTTGGGAGTCATTCACAGACAGGAAAGGACTGGAGCTCCTCATGGTTCCCTGGTCCTATGGTGGGATGGGTCCAGGCTGAAGCCCCAGACGTGTGACAAGGTCCCAGGGTGAAATGGAGGTGTCAGATCCTAGCGGTTGACATCCTCCCACACCCAAGGACTGGGACAACCCAGCAGCTGCCCATCACGCAAGAAAGCTCCCATATGGGATTTACTCTCATCCTTTCCACAGATTATCTGCAACTCAAGGAGCCCCAGGTTGAGGATTCCTAGGGAAAACAAAGTCTTTGAATGGGCTTTCAGCACCAGCCCATATGCAGACTTACGTTCCAGACAGCTTCCCCATATTCCCAGCTTCCCACAATGCATCTAGTTGGTACTCTGCGAACAACCTGGTGTGGGACAGACCATGTACCGTGCCACAGAAGGGCTGCAAGCAGTGTGGAAGGCAGGATCAAAACTCAACAGATGACTTTGGAGTGGGGGAATAACCTAAAAAAGATGAGATAGCAAGCAGTAAGGTAAGACTTTAACTGGGAAATATCATGCGTAAGGAAACTGGTATAACCAGAAGGCACCAACACCGGGAGGAAAGAAAAAAGGAGGAAAGAGCAGAGCTAAAGCATAACTAATGAGATGAAAACCTGTAGTAAAATGCTGGTTCAAAAGGATCATTTTATTTCTGGACCACAATATCAGTGTCGAAAAAGGGCAATTGCTCCTTATAGCAGAGGTGGAAATGCCATAGCTGTTACATCATGCCCTTATGTGGCCACAGCACTTAAGGAAATAAGGGATGAACCAGCTATGGAGCACAGAAGAGAGGAAGGGACACAACGAGATGATTATAAGAGACAGTCTGAGGAAGAGCTTGCTGGTCCAGACATGAAAAGCATAAAGGAACTCCAGTGTAGGCTGCTAGGGTTGAGGGCAAGCAGTTGGTTTCCTTGTCCATTGACACCTGGACAAACAGAAATCAACATAATTTAGCATGTTGGAGAATACACTGGGTACCAGAACAGCTGGGACTGGCTAAGGGGTGGTGGGATTGTCTTTTTTGATGGTCAAGCTTTTCACGGATGGACTGTTTGACCTGACCGCAGAATGGGGAGAGGAGCTAAGTGACTTCCTCCAGTTCATCACCTTCTCCATGCCTATCACTTTATGAATCAATTTAGAATTCCCTCTCAGAACTCATCTTTCCTCAGGTCCGATGCAATGTCTTAACCACAAAACCAATCCTCTGCTATTTACTCTTCCATAAAGTGCAGTTTACTCTTCTGCAAATTTAAGTGCCCCATTTAATCCTATGAAGCACTCACTTGCTTTGTTCAAAATGAGATGGGAAAGGAAAAAAAAAGGATTTCCTGCGGATGCTCGCTCAGATTTTAAAATTAATTCCCTTCCACTGTCGTTGTGTTCATTTTCTGAGAGGCAGCTAGGCAGCAAATTTCATTTACACAAGACATTTGTCGCCAGCCAGGTTCAAGTGTTATTTACCACATACATGAGATAAGAAGCAAATGATACTTTTGTCGATATGAGAACTGCTCCTCTGCTCAAGAAGCAAGAAAAGGAGTAGGTGAGCAGCACGTAAGCAACGCCAATGGCTCAGTTCAACAGGACCCACAAAAAAAAATATGTAAATAATATACATATAATAATCATAGAATGGTTTAGGTTGGAAGGGACCTTGAAGATCATCTATATACAACCCCCCCTGCCCTGGGCAGGGACACCTCCCACCAGACCACGTTGCTCCAAGCCCCGTCCAGCCTGGCCTTGAACACCTCCAGGGATGGGGCAGCCACAGCTTCTCTGGGCAACCTGCACCAGGGGCTCACCACCCTCAGAGTGAAAAATTTCTTCCTAATATCTATTCTAAATCTCCCCTCTTCCAGTTTGAAGCCATTCCCCCTCATCCTATCACTACATGCCCTTGTAAAAAGTCCCTCTCCAGCTTTCTTGTAGGCCCCCTTTAGATACTGGAAAGCTGCTATAAGGTCTCCCCGGAGCCTTCTCTTCTCCAGGCTGAACCCCCCCAACTCTCCCAGCCTGTCCTTCCAGCAGAGGGGCTCCAGCCCTCTGATCATCTTGGTGGCCTCCTCTGGCCCTGCTCCACCAGGTCCATGTCTCTGCTGTGCTGAGGCCCCCGAGCTGGAGGCAGCACTGCAGGGGGGTCTCCCCAGAGCAGAGCAGAGCAGAGCAGAGGGGCACAATCCCCCCCTCGCCCTGCTGGCCACGCTGCTGGGGATGCAGCCCGGGATGCCGGGGGCTCGCTGGGCTGCCAGCGCACATTGCCTGCTCATGTTGAGCTTCTCATCCACCAACATGCCCAAGTCCTTCTCCTCAGGGCTGCTCTCAACCCATTGCCTGTCCAGCCTGGGTTTGTGCTTGGGATAATATATAATAATATGAAACTGCTGAAATAAAAAAAAAACAAACCAACATTCCTGCCCCAGATATCAAATAATTTTGGATTTGCAAATGGTTGCAAGGAAAGTTCATCACTTTATGTGAGGAGGAGTAAATGGCAGACCAGGTAGAGTGTGTTTGATATATTATTCATAAGAAATTATATGCTGAGGACTAGTCAAAATCCAGCAGCAACAAACAGGGGTCAGCAGGGGAAAAAAAAAAGCGCAAATAGATCGGCAACAGTTTTTAAACTGTTTTAATGCATCCAGTTTATGGCCTGTTTTATTCATTAGCCCTGGTTGTCTGGGAAGTTCTCGTGGCAGGATCGAGGTTACTTCTGAAGATTTCAGAACCAACGTTGCTCACAGTCTCAGCGGGGTTCAGCTTTGTAAAGACAGCAAATTAGATTTAGGGCTTTTGAACAGAAATAAAGAGGGAAACCCACAAGGACATTGCTCACTTTTCAAAGTGTAGCTGCACTTCCAAGGCTGACCCAGTACTGTCATTTCGGGGCTGTTTGAGCAACCACTGGAAAATAAGAGTACTAAAAATAGCCAACACGGGCTCATTAGCTCTTTAATTACACATTGGTTTTCTTTTCTCTCATCTGCACTTGCAACTTTGTCCTGTGATCTCACCACTGATATTGACTGGGGAATGCCAGGAGCTGCCTTGGTCTGGTGGACACCACAGCAATTCACTGCCAGTCCATCTTCCGATCCTTCCCTTTTCCACAGATTGGAAGAATGGGATTCCCCCATGAAGTACATGGTGAGACAAGCATCAAGGGATGGAAAATGCAGGGAAAACAGGGTGGGAAGTGACAGTAACAGCCTTTGAAGTGCTCAGAGCCTGTCCTGGTACATGAAATCCAGGTGCATCTTCAATAGGAGGCATGTGTTAAAGATGGAACCATGAGTCCAGCAAAACAGACATCCATGAAGGTTAGGTTACAGCAGTGCTCATGTTCCCAGGGCCAACCAGATTTAAACCCTTTTCCACAGGTGTGGCTGAATAACGTTTCTAACATATTCCAACTAAGTATGTCTGGACCACAGGACTGTCTACACAAAGGTGACCCTTTAGCCTGGCCACAGCAGAGGATGTGCGTAGGACATTTTTTGCTACATCACTTAGACTTACTAACTACCCCAATCCTACTACACCAGTCTGGGCTCGAGCTCTGGAAAGCTGTTGTCCACACTGGTCAATTGTTAGCATGGTCCTTGGCCTGGTTTTGACCCAGACCAACCAATATTGATCTTCTCGAGCACTGTTCAGGAGTCAACAAAGGCCAGGAATTATTCCGAAGAGTAATGCAGATGCAGCCGTCTTGTTTTGGACCAGTGTACGATGGTGGTGATGCACTGAGATCTGCTGAACTTGCTACAGGCCTTGCATCTGCTACTAATGGGCTGTGTCATGAGCCCCATGGTATCTACAGGGCTCATGAGCTGCCTCTGGAGCAGCAAGAGGAACAGGCATCTCCATACCACTGTTTGTCAAATTCACATGCACAAGCGATCAGATGTTCCATTATGTTTTAGGCAAGGAGTTGGAAAAATCACAGTTTAGTCTACCTCTAAAACCCTGGAATAGTGTCTACCTTCCCAGCGGTGCTTAGAAAGTGGGCACTGCCAGAGGTCAGGACAGGATCAGTGCTGTCTAAGCCAGCTCTGACTGAAGGGTGTCTAACTCCTTCTTCATCTCCACTTGTGAATGCTCAGCTTCCACCCAGATAACCTACCCAGTGTTGATTTATCCTACCGGGAGAAAGTTTCTCCTGGTGCCTCACCTCATGCTCCTTTTCAGCCTGAAGTCTGTTTGTTCACTTTTTCCTTACTGGTTTGTTTTCTAGACCGTTTGTCTTATCCCAGTAAGATCTCTAAGCCATCCTTGTGCCAAGCATTGTGTAAAGATACTGATCTTCAATTAAATAATGATTTCGTGGCCCAGAACTCTTCTCTGTGAAGATGAAGGTGCTGGTGTCTGGTCCCTGTAACTCTACTCTTATTTGCATGGTTTCAACCCAGACCAACTAGCCTTGGCTTCTAGACATGGTTTCAACCCAGGCCAACTAGCACTGAGCCAGACCATCCCCAGGTGCTACTACAGAGTTAGCACATCATGAGTCAGTCCCAACATGCAGTTTGGGTATAGCCACATTGACCCTCTCTGTGGGTCTGTGCCTCGACTCCTGTGAAAGAAGCTATTTCCAAAACTTCCTGTAGAACCAAAGGCTGGGCAAGCCTCCAGAAAATTCACATTGAAAACCTGGTCTAGGTGGAGACAACTGCTACCTACCTGGTACTGTAACGTGGCAGGAGTCCGCTCTGCAGGCAGATGAGGAACAGCACAAAAAACGGTCAGGTTAGAGACTGAGATGAAGTTGTCCTCTCCAGAAGTTGTTTGTTGGTAGCAAGCCAGGGAAAAGTCCTAAGGAAAGCGTTAAAAGGGAACTTGGCAGGTTGATGACAAGGAACAGGGAGTCTATTTTGCGAGAAGGATGTCCTGGGATGGGGATTAGGAGGTAATATAGCTGTGTAAAGCAATTTCTTCACTTGTTTCCCCACCTTGCGAGGTGAAAGATGGTCTTTCCAGGATTGCTGCTCTGCTCTGGCCCTGGTGTGGGTTAAAACCCCTTGGCATTTATTTCTGCCTCCCTTCCCACCCTCAAAGGTGTCCTGGATGTTTTTTTCAGCACCTCTTCCCCTAGGGTCCATTCACAGCTTCTCCTACTGTCCCGGGATCTCTGCAGCCTCATCCCTCCTCCCCGTCTTCTCTCCCTTCTCCTCCCCATCCCAGCCTCGAAGACCACATCGCTAAAGTGTTTGCCCAACGCTCGTGAGCCCGACTGTATGCAGAGAAGTGCAGGAATCTCATCGCTCCTGACACAACTGAGGAGCGGAGAGCACAGAGGGGTAAGAAAAGGTCCTCTTTGCATCTCTGGGTTGATTACTCAAGCCCAAGAGAGAGGTTTGGTAGCTCCCAGCCCACACCACAACCTGTGCTGCAGCACACAGGTCATCATCCCTCTAGTCCTGTGGTCAGTGGCATGTGCTTGACTACAGCAGAGGGCAAGAAATGAGTGGTCCATCTCCCTTCTGTGAGAAGTGTCTTTCTGCCCCTGAAAGAACAGGTGAGGCCACAGTGAGTGAGGTACAGGGTAGGGCGGTTGGAAACGGAAAGGCCTTCATGCAAACTTAGGGCAATGGTGTGGAAGTTTGTCACGGATGCCATCTCCAACACAAGTTCTCCTGTGCTGAAAATCCCATCTGCCTCATGGTGGGAAGCAGAGGAAGGTGCCCCACAACAGCCAGTGTCTGCTGCACTGAGTTACATCCACCCCAGAAGACGTGGTCTCCCTGTATGCCCCTCCTAAGAAGAAGTCGGCTTCTCCTGGAAGGTGACTTTTCTGGCGGTGACCTATTTCCTCTGACTCTGAAGGACTCCAACACACCTGGCAACACCCTTTGGGGAGAATCTGTAAGATTCATTCTTCTCTCTTAGAGTCATAATGAGGGTGGACTTCAGGGTTCCCCTCAACTCAAGCCATCTTTCCAGGTGACAGTTGCCCCATCTTTTGGGGAGGAGTGGATGCAATGTAGAAAGTGCCTGTCCTTGACTGGTTCGCAGAGGTCTCAGCTCAAAGAGGGTAAATTGAGTCAGAATAAAGGAAACTATCTGCAGTGAGTGCCCACGCTCACCTGGTTTTCTTCCAGATGCCCCCCAATAACCCATGTGCTCTCTTCTCTGATGTCCCTTAGGTGTAACTTTGAGGTTGCACAGTCCCCACCCCCTGCTTCCATTCAATATCTCCCAGACCTGCCTTCCAAGGAAAGTTTGGCAGTGTCCTGAAATTCAGATCTTTCCCAGAGCATCCGGGAAGCAGAAGGATGTTTGGTTTGAGCTATCATTGTGTATGAGATACCACTTTTCCTACAGCGTATTCTTTGATACGCAATGAAATGCTGGACCTTCACAGCTGCGTACGGCCAGCTCTGGAGTCCTGTCTGCTGCAGGCTATGACAGATGTGGCAGAATGACTTACTCAATTTGTATCATAGGGAGTTTCTTAAGGTGAAGGTGATACCTTCTGGAGAAAATCACCAAGATTTTGGGACAGCACTGTACAAGAAGTCCACTTTACCCATCACTTCCCAGGGGTCAGGCATTTGATCACAGAACTGATACCACAAAGCGTTTTTATTTTTAATGGCTTGGCCAAATTTGATGAGGAACCTTCCTGGAGTCTGTCTGTACTGAGGTTCATCCTGCTTTGAATTATGGGGGTGGAGAAATTGCAGGTTCATATTCCCACTGCTACAAAAGCCCTCTCCAGAGTGAAGAGAACAGTGGTATCCTGAGGGGAACATCTATGTATTTCAGTCATGGAGAATATTATCTGCTTTTCCTGATAATACCCAGCAGCTGTCACCAGAGATCAGGACCTCACTGGGCCTCTGCAATGAGTGTCCACCCTCCCTTGTTGTTAGTGTGCTATGCAGTCCAACAACTTGCCATGATGTTCCTCACTGGTTATGTCTATAGCAGTAAATTAAACAACTTCTGGACAGGTTTATGAGCACACTCCTTAGTACAGTTTTGGACCAAGTCAGCGGGAAATGTCCCAAATAATCCTTGGACTTGGCTCAGGAATTAGAACAGACCATTCCCAATAGGTGGTTTGGATGTTACCACCCTGCTCTGGTGGCTGAGGGAGTTTGGTAGCATGGACCTGGCCAGATGGTGCCTTAGAGCCAAAGATGTAGTCAGCGTTTACCTCATGGTCACAAGCAAATTTGCTCTCCAGGCAAATCCAGCCTCCAGCACCACTACAGAGCCCCATGAGCAAGTTGCTCTCCTCACTACTGGCACATCCTCAGTGCCCGTAGGCAAGAGTTACCCATTGCATGATAGACCTGCGGCTGAAGGAGGACAACTTGCACAGCCCGCTTCGTACTTGGGCTTTATGAAGTGAT